>PVIH01006438.1:0-111237 GCA_004025045.1 Sigmodon hispidus
TTCTCTTCCATCTTTGTATTCTGTTAGTTATGCTTATATCTGTAGTTCTAGCTCTTTCTTCAGTTTTTCTATTTCTACCTTTGCCTCATTTCTTGCCTTTTTCAATGCTTCTATTCCAATTTCTAGTTCCTGGATTTTTTCTTTCATTTGTTGATTTTCCTTTTCTTGATTTTCTTTGTTGTATTTCAAGAGTTTGTTCATCTCTTCCATTTTTTTTGTTTGCATTTTCTTCTATTTCCCTAAGGGATTTTTTTATATGCTCTTTTAAGGCTACTATAATCTTCATAAAGGTATTTTTGTTATTTCCTTCTGTTTCTTACTCTGTTCAGGTCTTGTAGTTGTAGAACCACTAGTTTCTCCTGGTATTGCCTTGTTGTTCTTTATATTGTTATGTGTATTCCTGCACTGGCGTCAGCCCATTGCTTCAGTGGTTCACTCTTAGTCAGCTCTAGTCAGTTGTGGTTAGGAAGTTTGTGTGTTTCCTGTCTGCTCTGAATACAGGGTTTGCAGGATCTCTGACTCTGCTCTGGACTCAGTTTTTCATTTTGAAAGCATCTGCCTATCTATACTGATACAATTTGCCCTGGAGGAGGGACCTGGTCATGGGAGGTCCCTTCTGCCTGGGATCACTGGGAAAGGCCCCTCCCAGTTTTAGCCTAGGGCCTGTCTGCTACGGAGAGTGTGTAGTCAGAACCGTGGGTGTGACCCAGGCCCCAGAGATGGGTTCTTCTGTTGTGTTTTAAATGTGAAATATCTTCCATAAGCTAATGTGTACAGCATGATCCAAATTAGTCTCATCAATACAAATTAGGAATCAAGTATTAGTGTAATAATCTGAAAGATCAGAGAAGCAAAGGAGGAGCCACTATTGACTTTTACCTCTCTGGATCTTCAGACTAAAAGGAGCTTGGATCATTGGCCCCCACACATTATATTCCTGGCTACACCTCCCAAATGTGATGTGATTAAAGGCATAAGCTTCTCAAGTGCTGGCATAAAAGGCATGGGTCTTCCAAGTGCTGGGATCAAAGGAGAGAGCTTCCCAAGTGCTGAGATTAAAGGCTTGAAACACCACTATCTGGCTTCTATAGTTAAATAGTGGCTAGTTCCACCCTTTGTTCTTCAGGTATGCTTTGATTGTCAGAACACCAAGAAAATATACATTTTCTCTTTTTGTCTAAATACAATAAGTGTAATGATAGGCAAACATTATAATAATATTTAGTACATTTAGTAAATTTGATAAATTTACAGAAAATACTCCATTATCTATTCTATCTTGGTAAACCCAAATTGCTGTATCTAATTCACTTTCTATCCTAACTTGCTTTCTAATATTTTTATATTCTTTTCTTTTTCAATGAGATTCTGAATTTAATATACTTTATTCAGCCTTTTTAAAAAATAAATAACCCAAAAAACATTACCAATACTAACTTGTTCCCAATTGCCTTTAAAATAATAATAAGTATCCATGACCTATCTTTTGGCAATGTGGACATAGTTCTCTACACTACTTTCTGTTCATTGGAGGTGCTGATAATCTGTGGGGGACCCTGAAAAAATTAAGGATCATGTCAAATTCTGGCTGTAGAAATCTGTGAGGCCGGTTCATCTCAGCTGAAAGTCTTAAAGCTGTTATAGATGTAGAACTCAGAGAAAACTACAATAGAGCTGATTTGAAACATCTTGATCATCTACCCCCATTGGGGATTTTTCAGTGCATCTTATTTTTCTTAATACATAATGAATTCAGAGCCTTTAATTTTCTGTGGAAATAAAATTAGAAGCTTTTTTCCAAAGTAACATGTATTTTGACTTAAATTTTGAAGTTAAAATCTATAGGTTCATTCAACTTAGTAGTTTTTATAGTCAAATATCTCTCAGCAGTTACTGTTTACCCATTACCAGTCAATAATTTCAAAGATAACACAATTAAATATAAAGTTCAGACTCTGTACTTGTGCTTTCATTTTTCTGTGGCTAATTATATTTTTATTACTCTATTTTCTTTTTAAGGACTTTAGTATCATTTTTAAAATACTTTTTTATTTTTATTCTTATTATTTTTTATTTCTTTTTATAGAATAAAGTCTTTTTTTAAACATGTATTCCCTTGTTTCAACTCCCTTCTGACACCTCCAGGTTAGCCTTCAGACTCCTTCCTTATCCCCTCTTCAGAAAGTGCAAGAGGTCCCAGGTGGATTAGCTAAGCATCCACTCCAGGCAAATCTGATTTCCTCATCCTACTAAGAAGACTGGTTTTGGTGATCCTCTGGAGGAAATGGGCTCCAAGGTACTATACAGTCTGTACCCTTCTCTTGAGGCTCCATATACTGCCTATGTCAGTGAACAATTGCCTATCCTTGGAAATCCTAGTTCTTTTCCTCATGGTTCCCCGGTGGCTGTTCTTGATTTAGTGAGCTCCCTAGAGCTCCAGCTAGCCATCACTTTGAGAATTTTCTTCATATTCCCTATTGCCCTTGCTCATGTAGTGTTTCTTTCTCCACGATTATCTGGATCAGGGACCAAGCCCAGTGCTCAGCCATGTATCCCTGCCTCTACCTCAATTCATTGTTGATATTAAGTTCTGTGGTGGCACTTAGGGTGGCTATTCATTTGATTATCAGGGAAGTCCTGTTTAGGCAACGCTTTCACTATTGGTTCGAGACCTAACCAGGGACATCCTGTGAGATCTTGGAGGTTTCCATTGGCACCTGGTCTTTTTCCAACTACATATTTTCTTCCTCTATTAAGATCTCCACTTCTCCTGCTTATCTTTCTGAGATTGTGATACCTCGCTCAGGAGGATATTCTCCAAATCCATCCATTTGCCTGTGAATTTTAGGATATCATTTTTTCTTCCTGCTGAGTAGTATTCCATTGTGTAGATGTAACACAGTTTTTTAATCCATTCTTCAGTTGAGGGACATCTAGGTTGTTTCCAGGTTCTTGCTATTACAAATAATGCTGCTATGAACATAATTGAGCTCATACCTTTGGAGTGAGAATGTGCTTCTTTAGGGTATACACCCAGAAGTGGTATTGCTGGGTCCTTGGGGAGATTGATTCTCAATTTTCTGTGAAACCGCCATATTGCATTCCAAAGTGGATGAACAAGTTTACACTCCCACCAACAATGGAGGAGTGTTCCCCTAGCTCTGCATCCTCTCCAACATAGGCTGTCATCTGTGCCTTTTATCTTAGCCAATCTAACAGGTGTTAGATGGTATCTCAAAGTTGTTTTGATTTGCATTTCTCTGATGGCTAAAGATGATGAGCACTTTTTCAGGTGCCTTTCAGCCATTCCTAGTTCCTCTGCTGAGAATTCCCTTTTCAGATCTGTACCCCATTTTTTTTTCACTCACTAGTGGTCTCTAAACAAACAAACAAGAAAAAAAGCCAAGCATGCCCAAGCTGCAAATCACAACCACTTAACAGCTTGGGATCAGAAACACCCTGGACTGGCCCTTAGGACCCCACTCCAACTATAGGAACACCTGCCTCACTCTTGAGGGTGGGGGGACAGAACTAGATTTGGCCAGGTATGGAGACTGAACCAAGCATTATTGGGTCATTGGGACCATAGGACTGTCTGCTCCCTGCCCAGGGAGGGGATGGGGAGTTGAGGAGAAGAAAAAATGACTTGATGTGGCGGGAGGGGGAAGGGACCTTGAATAAGGATACACAGGGATGGAAAAAAAATTCAGAGGGAAAGCTGAACACAAAGTAAATATATGTGTAGCAATCTTATTTGCATTATCACCTTCAATAAGTCATGCTTATGATTTTTATCTTCTTTATAATTATTGTTAACTTTTCAGCATTTTAGATTCATTTTACTGTTTTTTTGATAAATACAAAATAAATAAAAAGAGAAAAAAGAATATGGAATTTAAAAAAAATAAAACATACAAAAAAAAAAAAGATCTCCACTTCTTTTTCTTCTTTCCTTTGTTGTTGTTCCTTTCATTCAATCATCTCCTTCTCTCATGATTTGTTCCACCTCTTCTTGGGTGCAACTTTACATGCTCCCAATTAACTAAGGAGTTTCTCCCCCTAGGAAACTCACTGGATGTTTCACTTAAGTTACTTCAGATCCCAAGCTGTTCTGTGGTTGTGGTTTGTGGCTTGGGAATGTTTTGCTTTTTGTTTAAAGACCACTAGAGAGTGAGTACATCCCTGCTTTTCTTTCTGGGTTTGTGATACCTTGCTCAGGAGGATATTCTCTATATCTATCCATTTGCCTCTGAACTTTTGTATATCATTTTTTTCTGCTGTGTAGTACTCCATTGTCTAGATGCACCAAAGTTTGTTCGTACATTCCTCAGTTGAGGGCATCTAGATTGTTTCCAGGTTCTTGCTGTTATTTATAATGCTGCTATGAATATAACTGAGCTTATACCTTTGGAGTGCTAATGTGTATCTTTAGGGTATAAGCTCAATAGTGGTATTTCTGAGTCCTTACAGAGATTGATTTCTAGTTTTCTGAGAAACGACGATATCACATTCCAGAGTGGCTGAACAAGCTTACACTCCCACCAACAATGAAGGAATATTCCCCTTGCTCCTCATCCTCTCCAGCATAGGTTGTCATCTGTGTTTTTAATCTTAGCCAATCAGACAGGTGTAAGGTGGTATCTCAAAGTTGTTTTGATTTGCATTTCTCTCATGGCTAAAGATGTTGAACAATTTTTCAAGTGCCTTTCAACCATTTGTAATTTTTCTGCTGAGTATTCCCTTTTTAGTTCAGAATGCCATTTTTAATTGGGTTTTAGTTAGGGTTTTGGACTCTACTTTCTTGAGTTCTTTGTATGTTAGAGATCAGTCCTTTGTCACTTGTAGGGTTGATTAAAAACTTTTCCCATTCTGTAGGCTGTGTTTTGGTTTTATTGACAATGTCCTTGGCATTAAAAAAGCTTCTCAGTTTCAAGATGTCTCACTTATTGATTGTTGTTCTTATTTTCTGTGCTACTAGTGTTATATTTAGGAAGTGATCATCTGTACCAATGTGTTGGAAGGTATTTCCCACTTTTTGTGCAGGATGATAGGTTTGGATCTATTTGCATTTTTCTACATACTACCATTCAGTTTGATGTTGGCCTTTGGCTTGTTGTAAATCACCTTTATTCTATTTTGGTATTTTCCCTGTTTTTCTGATCTCTCCAGGATCTTTATCATAAAGACTTTTGGATTTTGTCAAAGGCTTTTTCAGCATCTAAGGAGATTACCATGTTGTTTTTTTTTTTCTTTAATTTGTTTATATGATGGATGACATTTACAGTTTTTGTATGTTGATCCATCCCTACTTTTCTGAAATTATGCCTACATAATTGTGGTTCATGACTTATTTGATAAGTTGTTGTATTCAGTTTGCTAGAATTTTGTTGAATATTTTGTTGAATCAGTGTTCATGGGGAGGATTGTTTGTAATTTTCTTTCTTTGTTGCAACTTTGAATGGCTTGGGTATCAGAGTAATTGTGATTTTATAAAAAGAGTTTGGCAGTGTACCTTTAGTTTCTACTGTATGGAACAGTTTGTTGAGTATTGGTATTAGTTCTACTTTGAATGTCTAATAGAATTCTGCAGTGAATCCACCTGTTCCTGGACTGTTTTTTATTTGTGAGACTTTTAATAACATCTTCAATTTCCTTGGGGGTTATACGTCTGTTTAGGTCTTGAATCTGATGTTCATTTAATTTTGGTAATTGGTATAGGCATCTATTGCTATGAATTTTCCTCTTAACACTGCTTTTATTGTGTCCCATAAGTTTTTGTATTTTGTCGATTTATTTTCTTTAAATTCTATGAAGTCTTTGATTTCTTTCTTAATGTCTTCCTTGACCCAGAGGTGGTTCAATGTTGAGATGTTCAGTTTCCATGTGTTTGTAGGCTTTCTGTGATTTTTGTTGTTGTTCAGTTCTAACTTTAGACCATGGTGGTCTGATATGATACAAGAGGTTATTCCTATTTATTTTGTATCTATTGATATTTGCTTCATCACCATGTATGTGATCCTTTTTAGCAAATGTTCCATGGGGTGCTGAGAAATATGTATATTCTTTGTGTTTGGGTGGAATGTTCTATAAATATCTATTGAGTCCATTTGCGTCATAACATCTGTTAGACCCCTTTTTTTTCTGTTAAGTCTCTGTCTGGTTGACCTATTCAAGGTTGGAAGTGGGATATTAAAGTCTCCCAATATTAGAGTGTTACATTTGATGTGGAGTTTAAGTATTAGTAGTGTTTCTTTTACATATGTAGGTAATTTACATATATTAGGGGCATAAATATTCAGGATTGAGATCTCGTCTTGATCAATTTTTCCTGAGATGAATAAGTAATGTCCAACTTTGTTCCTTTTAATTACTTTTAGCTTAAAGTCTACTTTGTTGGATATTAGGATGGCAACCCCAGCTTGTTTCTTAGGACCGTTTGACTGGAAATTCTTCCCAACCCTTGACTCTGAGCCTGTGTCTTTCTTTGAAGTTGCAGTGTGTTTCTTGTATGCAGCTGAAGGATGGCTTTCTATGATTGTTTCAACTCTGTGTCTCCTCTCTTCTAAGCATATGGATATTTTTTAAATATACTATAAATCATTTAGAGGTTTTTGTTTATTCTATTCTGAATCTGGTTTTATTGTACATCTCTATCCTTTTCTGACCACAAGAACCTTTAAACTGATAATCTGAATGGATACAACCTCCACCTCTACCCTGGAGACTTGCTGTATCCTTGCTGGTTCCCTAAGAGACAGGCATTGGCTAGAGCCCTGTTCACCTCACTAACTCTGGAGAGCTTCTGGATCCATGCTGCCACTAAATCCCATTGGCATAAGGCAGTCTTAAAAGAGATGTGCCTCTGAGAGCAAACAGCACCTATCTAAGGAAAATCAATTATAAAGAGGTCAATTTTTGACTACATTTTTTTTGTATGTTCAGAATTCTTTTAGAAGTCTTTTCATGCTTTATGTGTAAATTCTTGTTATGTTTGGGTGAGATATTGAGCATGATCTTTATTAGTCTTTCCAAACATGACCAGCTGTATACCTTTAGTTATAAAGCAAAATATTCACTCCCTACTTTAACTAGTTTATTTTAGAGATTTTGTCACAGTAATAAGGAATGATACTAATACAAGAAGATATCCCTGAAAGATGGGGTCACTACTGAAATAACACATACTATGAGGTTCTTAGGTCTTTGGTATTGATTTTTTGGAAGAATATCAAATAGTTTGGAGGTATGATATGGAAAAAAGTTTAGTGCATTGTAACCAGAGCTAAATAATCATTCATTTATGACTTTAGGGCATCATAATGAAGAATGAAACATAGGCAGTAGAGGCTAGATTTCAAAAGGGGAAAATATTGTAGCAGAAACTTGACTAAAGATCATTTAAGTGATATTCTGACAATGAATCCTGCTACATTATGCCTTTATCTTGAGAGCTTTTCAAAGGATAAATTTAAAGTAAAAAACTTATTTGTTTTGTAGAGAAATGTCAAAACAGGGTGGTGTTTATGCTGTATCATTGTTACCATGTATTATTATTATAATTATTACTGGTTTTAATTTTGGAAACGGAATTTATTATTGAGTTTTTTTTTTTTTTTTTTTTTGTAATGGCATTTGAAAACAGACTCCAAAGAACAATTTTATTAGGTATCAAGAGGATAAAAAAGACAGGAAAGGCAAACTGTGAATATTGACATCCAATAAGAAGAAGGATACAAAGAAGAAAGAAATCTATGTGTATAAGTAACTTTATTGTGAGAGGTTGGGTATAATTCAAGAAAAGTGAGAGAAATTCCAGCATGTCAATGAAGATAGGCCCAAATGTTATCTAATAGATGAAGAAAAAAAAGAATGTTTTAGGCTCAAAAACAGGTTTCTGACACAGTGGAGAATGAAGAATGCCACAAAATAAAAACTCAGCAGAGGATCTAATGTTCCTTGTTGGCATCCATAGCCTCTGATGCAACCATTGCCAAGGACATTTCCTGTGTCTAGTCAAGAACAAATGTGGGACTGTTAACTGCTCATTTTTCATTATCTCTGCCTCCAGATTTCCTGGTAAATTTCTAATTCCTCATCACTCTTTTCTGAACTACAGTGAGGGTGAGAAAAGAATACAGAAAAATGACAAGAAAAATGTAAATATTGACAAAAAAATGTGTTGTATACAGTTTCTAGCTCGTCTGGCCTGTGGTCCAGACCTGCAAATCTTCAGTTACACAGAAATACGCAGATGCTTACAATATCTTTATGCTGATTAACCAAGGGCACAGGCATATTGCTTGATAACTCTTTACACTTAAATTAACTCATGATTCTAATCTTGTTTAGCCATGCTGGTTGGTACCTTTTCTCAGAGCAACATTTCAAATTCTTTCCTCTGGGTCTGCTTGTGTCTCCTTTTGGAACTCTCTGGAGTCTCTGTTCTGCTCTTCCTCTTCCCAGAGTTTTCTTAGTCTTGTAGCCCTGCACACACTTCCTGTCTGCCTTCAGCCAATCAGCATTTTTATTAAAACAGTAAGCAGGACAATTACAATGTAACAACATATTCCTACTACAAAAATGTGTTTGAGAGTGCTTACAGTTTTAGATGATAAAAATACAGGAAATAGGGCATCAATAGTTATTAACAATATTAACACCATTAAAAGGAAACCCAGGTCTTCCCTTTGGTTATAGAGGCATTAAAAACATGATCCCATGTACTAAATGAATGAAATCTTGTGAAATATTATTTCAATTAGAAATAAGAGCTTAAGTTAATAATGCAACTCCAGGTATATTCCTGGTTCAAAACTAAGTGTATAAAGAAATACACACAAGCAGAATTGAACTCAGTCCAAGGGAGTCACCACTATTCTGAGCTGGCAGCAGAACTTGGGAGCATGGTCCATGTGATAATGGGTTTGTAGACATGAATGATACAAACAACATCCATGGAAATTTTTTTCTACAGTCCCTTAAAATATGTGAGGTGAAGTAATGAGTGACAGGATTGGAGTTCCCATGAGGAAGCCACAGAGCTCTCTGTATGAAGCTGTGAAAGTAAAGCCTAGCTTACTAAAGAGAGCTTCATGTAAACAGTAGAGGCAAGCTGAGAAATAATCTGTGTCTACTGTGAGGGGCAGAGCAGAAGGGAGTGAATATCAAAGGTCTTTGGAACATAGACCATTCCACCAAATTCCTGATACACTCTACAAAGAAGCAGGGTTTGTGGTTTGAGTCACATTGTTCCACATTTCTTTGTTATAGAATGTGGATGTTTACCTGTTGTTCAGTACTGAAATATGTAAATGGTGGCTCATATATTTGTTTTTTTGTTTCTATACAATTGGGGCTTAAAGAGAAACTGTTTCTTTGAATCTCAGAATAAAATTTGTAATATGTACTTCAGAATTTTTTCATATTTATTATTGACTAGGTTTTGGGGGATTGCTGTGTAACTGTCTTTCTGTACACTGTGAATATGTGTTGCTGCCATTGGTTAATAAAAAAAAATGTTGTTTTGGCCTATAGTAAGACATCATGTAACCAGGTGGAAAATCCAAGAGAGATAAGAAAAAAGGTAGGGTTGGGGGGATGCGATCCAGCCCCCTAAGAAATAAGATGTGATTGTTTTGGTGAACTACCAGTCACATGGCAATACATAGACTATTAGAAATAGATTAAATTAAGCTACTAGCATCCTGAGCCATAGACCAAACAATTTGTAAATATAAGTCTATGTGTGTTTTTTGGTACCAATTCGCTGGGGAACACACACACACACACACACACACACACACACACACACACACACACACAAACAAACAAACAAACAAAAAAACAACTTCTGACTTCATTGTGTCTGCCATTGCATAACTATAAAACTCAGAGTACATCTACCATTAGTTCTCCCATGTGGATTCTGTGAATTCATAGTTCAAAACTAGCTAAATAGGAAAATGTACACACAGAGAATTGAACTGTAATAGGTATATTCTGGGGATTGAACTCAGTTTCTCAGGCATAGAGGTATGCTTATTTATCCACAAATCCAACTCATTTGCACTGATGAAATTTGTTCCTTTGAACAGTATTGAGACCAGTACAAACCATAAATACATCGGAAGTTAGAATAAATGCATATTGCACTACAGGATGAACACACATCTCAGCGACACAGGGATAAAATGATTTTTGAATGGGAACTGCCTTCCATAAGCTCCTATATTTATGTAGTTGGTCCCCAGAGGGACGCACACTTAGAAAGGTTGTGAAATATTTAGAAATTAAGAAAATAATTCACTTAGTAGGCTGGAGAAATTGAGCCTTCCTCCCTGTTTTCTCTCTGCTTCTTGATTACTGATGTAACATGATCAGCTTCCTAGAGCTCCTGTACCCATATTTTTCTTGCTGTGAGTTAATGAATCCTTTGAACTAGAAGCCCAAATAAATTTTTCCTCATTTTCATTGCTTCTTCTCAGGTGTATTCATATATAATAAAAAAGTAACAAATGCAACATTTTAGCCAAAAAAACCATATATTTGTGGGGTTCACTATTAGTTAACTAATTAGAATGTCTGTTTTGTAACAGTACCAATGATATTTTGGATACTTGGCTTTATATTATATCATTATGCATTTGCTCAGGATTATTAGTTAAATGAGTTTTTTTGTATATGCATAGGAATTACAAGACTTCATTTTTCTATATATTAGAATGGGGGTATTGGGAGGAGGGAGGCAGAAGGCAGACCAGGAGGGTTCCTGAAGGGGAAGGGAGTTGAAACAAGGGTATACATGGATAAAAACGATTTTATTCTCTAAAACTAACTAACTAAATAAATAAAATTGGAATTGGAATTTTATTACATCATTACATATATACAAAGCTTTAGGTGATATGCAGATGTTCACTACATTAATTTTGCAATCTATAAACATGGTTCTGTCTCTTAATGTCTCCTACATTTTTTCCTTCATTGTTATAAAATTTTCACTTTAGATCTTTCATCTCTTTGGTTAGACTTGCTCCTACATCTTTTTCTCTTTGAGATCCTCACTGAATGCTATTTATCAGGGTATGGTACATGCATACATCCATACATGCATACATACATACATACATACATACATACATACTTATATACATACATACAGTTTGTTTCTCGCTATTATTTTATGAAAGTTTTACAAAGTATAAAAGTTTAAGTTTTCTGGTGGAAAATTTATTACAGTCTCTATGTGCAGTATCATATCATCTCTCTATATACAGTTATGTCTTTATTACAAAATTGCATTCACTTTATTTATTTCTCTGGTCTTATTGCTTGTGCTAAGAGTAGAAAATATTGTTGAGTAAGGATTGAGAAAATGGTCATGATTGTTTTATTACTGAGTTTTGTGGAGCTGCTTTTAGTTTTCCTCTCAGTTAGTATAATGTTATCTATATATTCATTATATATAGCCTTTGTTACATTACATTTTTCTATTCTAAAATTACTTAGAACTTTGATAATGGATTGACATTGTCACAGGCCTTTTCTCTATCTATTGTGTTAATATGTGAATTTAATCTTTGAGTCTTATTGTGATCTCTTCAGCATAGCATGTATTTCCATTGAAAGAGTAAAAATGATATTTAAAAGTCCAACCATAATCCAATTCTTATGTAAAGAACTTCCAATCCAGAAGTAAAGTACACATGAGTAAATCAAGGAAACTTATCTTGTGCCAGGCTTGATGGCACATGTCTTTAAACCCAGAACATGAGCTGCACCCACATGCAGATCCCCAGGAGGTTAAGGACAGCCTGGTTAATAGTTAATAGTAAGACAGTCAAGACAATCAGGAATAGACAGCAAAACTCTGTTTCAAAACAAATAAAAGCATGACTAAAAAAATAATAGAAATAGTATACACATGCTTGAATATATATAAACACATATTATATATATGAAAAATAACAAATCAACATTTTGTAAATGAAAGATAAATAATTCAAAATTTGAAACTGAATGTAAATTCTGAAAACATAATAGATAAAAGACAAGATAGAGTATCAGGCTTTGAATAGTGGCAGGGGAATGAGCACATTCATAAAATGACAAAAATAAAATTATAAGACAGAACACATAGAATGTATTAGATCTATTGCACAGCGCTTTAAGGTAAAATCTATAAACTATGGTCAAAGTATGAGATATTTAAGCAAATGGCATGTAGTAAATTATTCAACAAAACTGAAGCACAAATTTCCCTAGACTTGGATAAGAAATTTTCATTTAGACATTTAGAGACATTTTAAGGGTCAAAGAAGACATAATCAATAAAGTATAAATGACTTTTTATAGCTAGAACACGAGCTATATTGAAAATGGACAAATATTGAAAGCTGAAAGTGAAAAGTTCCAAGTAACACATAAAGGAAACATATAAAGTAACATGTAAAGGTACCATCAAAATAATAGCAGATTTCCTTTAGAAATTCTAATATGGTTTTTCAGTTTGAGAAACTTTAGTTCCATGCATGTAGAAAATTTATTCTCTTCTCATATCTATTTGTAGCTATAGCTGTATTTTGTACTTGAGTATAGATTTCATTTAGTTTTGGGAATTTATGCTCTAACAATAACTTTTTATCCCTGATTCCACTTCATATAATTAATTCTTTTTATATCCAAATATAATAAAGTTCACATTCCAAATTATTAGATGTGCTCATAATTATATATATCTATATCAGTTTCTTTAATGATGTTTAATAACATTTCCTCAAATCTCTTTCCTAGAGTTTTCGATAGTTTTTTTCTGATTTGCCTTTTGTACTGATGATGCCTTCCCATGTTTATTACACTTAGTTTTTATTTTTGGCTTACCTGGTTTCTTTTTCAGAAAATTTGTTTTCATACTGAATCTCTTTTTTTCTTATTAATTGTGTGCTCATCCATATTATATTCCTAGTATATGTTCATTCCTTTTGCTGGCTTTCATCTACATTACTAATTTTCCTTTTCAAGTCTCATAACGATTTTTTTACTTAATTCATCTGCTTTTTAGTATTCCTTTTGAAGTACTTGATCATTTTTGTTGTTTATTTTTGCGTTAATCTCTGGATTTCTCTCATTTCTGTATCATTAATTTTGTTTCACTTTTTTGCATTTCTTATACTTCTGTACTGTGAATTGAGCATTAATACCTCTTCCAGCTCATTGTTTGTTGTGTGCTTTTATGCATGTGTGTGTATATGTGTGTGTGTGTGTGTGTGTGTGTGTGTGTGTGTGTGTGTGTGTATGAGAGAGAGAGAGAGAGAGAGAGAGAGAGAGAGAGAGAGAGAGAGAGAGACATGTCTGTGTAAATAGCCTACTTATGGGAAATTAATCATGAATACCATAGAATGAGAAAACAATTTCTCATATAAACCTCTTCTTTTTTTCTGTTCTTCATGACAGCCTCTTATACTGTTTCTCACACTATGGCTTTGAGATTCTCTTGTCACAATCCCATAATCAAAGAGTATGAAAATGGAACTCTTCACTGAAGACCACGTCTGCCAGAAGTCACGGTCTTTGGTGATTAATCTTTTCATCATCTTGTTTCCAGTCACAAGAAATCACAAGTTCTCCCAATTGCTCAATGACACATCTTATTATTTTCCAGAATTTTGTCTAAGTCAGTATTTGTTATGTGTCAATGTTGTTTTGTAAATTCTAGCTATAAGCAGTAGATCCCATAGTCAACAATAGCTTTTCAAAATACCTCTATTTTCTGTAAGATTTCAATTTAGAAAAGAAAGTAATAATTCTCCAAATGCAACATAAAGAACATGATAAGACCCTGTCCTATTATTATTATTATTATTATTATTATTATTATTATTGTTTGCCTCACAGTCTTTTAAAACACAATTTAAATGTTCAACATACCTTCTGCTACTGGATAAATTCCTTCATTATAACATCCATGTAAAATAAAGTAACCTATATATTATCAACATATAATGACACAGAAAATATTTTACTTTTACAAAAGAGAGTAATGTTGAAATATTGGCCCAAAGCAAAACCATATCCCCACTGATAAACATAATATCCTATACTTTGATAACTTATGTCAATTGCTTAGATGGCCCTTCACTTCTAGATTTGCTTCCTGAGACATATATTTCTCAATTGGCCTTGTTTAATATCATTAATAAACTTCCCTTGGCTTATAACCCATAGCTCCTATATCTTCAATATCTTGAGAATTTCTACTACAATCCAGGCTTTACATTCACAGCTTCATGCAATGACCATCATTATTTCTTTACTTTTTGGGACTTTCACACAGAAAAACAAGCAGATCTCTGAAATCCTGGATAAGAATCAATACCCGTTTTATTCCTAAATTCTTCATGTCTCTAATGCCACCACCATATGGACATCACTACTAAGTTTGTTACAAGTTTCAGAAGAATACTAATATCTTTTAATCACATTACTTGCAATGATTTCATCCAGTTGTTTTCAAGACTAGAACTGATTTAGGGTCTTTTTCATGAATTAGCTCTGTGTTGTCTCTCCGTTGAGGGTCTTTTTTTTTGTTGTTGTTGTTGTTTGTTTGTTTCCATACAAAGTAAGCCTCTGCTTAATGGTATGAGTTTCCTCTACAATTAGAACCTCTCTTGTAGCATGTTACTTGCTTGAAACACTGAGATCCTTGTTTCTCTCCAAAGTGTACATTTTCCCCCACCATATTTTTTCATTATAGACATGCATAGGTGTTATTAACAATGACCGTGTCACAGATTCAACATTTTACAATCTTAAAATTTCTATTCCAAAGCAATTGATTCATTACATATTTATTTGTCCTCAGAAAAGTTACTAGGACATAGAAAGAAGGCAGTTAGATTCTTATTCAGAATTTTACAGACATAAAATTTATATCAGTTGCATTAAAAAAATTCTGCTTAACTATGGAAATTCTTAATTTAGGCCTGTACAGGCTGTGATACTCTCAGAAGTACACTGCTCTAGGCTTCTACTACAAGTCCTGTTAGGCTCTACTTGAGCCTTTAATCATGTTCTGTTGCTGTTACTTTGTTCAGTGTTCCAAAGTCTTACATATTACTTTAAAATACAGTATAGCCAGACCCACTATAAGAAGAGCCCTTTCTTTGGAACTGATTTCTGTATCAAATGATTTTCTATGGCTATGATAACAGTACTATGACCAAGTTAATTCACAGAAGGAAGAGTTGATTTGGCTTTTGGGTCTAGATGGATGAGTCCATCATGGTGGGGAAGCATGGCAGCAGGCAGGTGTGGGAGCCAGAACAGGAAGTTGAGTGATCATATCCTCAAATTCAAGCATAAAAGGAACAGAAAACTGGAGGTGATAGATTCTTTCTGTACACCAAAAACAAAAGTCTCTCTAAAATTTATCTTACAAAAGACAAGGTGCACTAAGACCCTTACAATTTCATCTCACAATTGTCTTACAAAGAGCTCAAGAGAATAGATTCATAGCTTTTGTAAACAAAATAAGGGAGAATAGACCAGCATATAATAAAAGCTAAATCAGCAAATTTTTAATGTGTTTTGCAGGCTCACACTACTAAAGACATTTTCCCTGGAACTTAGCCATTGCATTGTGAGCATTGTAGCCACATGGAAAGGTACCAGGTAAGTGTCACAGTTGATAAGAGCATTTGAGCTTGTCCTTGACTTAATCGCACTTAAGTGCCAATATATCACACAGGAAAAGCCCAGATAGTTTTTGTCCCCATTGAAATCCTCCAAGTTGAACCTGAGGAATGTGAAGCTAAAGAGCTCATCAGTCATACTGGGTCCTTTTCTAGTCCCTTAGAATAATGACTCAATATTCAGGTATTTGCTTTACAGAAAAATATCTGGAAAGCCAGCCAATATTTACAAGAAAAACTAAGAACAAGAAGATTGGATTAAAATAATGCTTATATCTCCTTATATGTATTCCAAATCACATTTTTTTATTCCAAACATATTAGAAACTACAGAAACAAATGTGACTGACTGCTGAATTCTTGATATTTATTCCAGCTCCTGGGCTGCCCATCTGGAAAATTCCTCTCTGGGACTGGAGTCACACCCAAGGCTCTGATCTCAGACTCTCACTAGCAGATAGACCCTAGGCTTTAGCTGAGAGGGTCCTTCCTTAGCGACTCCTAACAGAAGGGACCTCCCACGGTCAGTTCCTGCCTCTAGGGCAGGCTGCATCATCATAGACAATTGGGTGCCTTTGAAATACAGAATTGTGTCTAGAGCAGAGTCAGAGATCATGTAAACCCCTTGCTCAGAGCAGACAGGAGACACACAAGCCATCTTGCCACAAGTGACTAGGAGCTGACTAAGTGTGAAGCAGTGAAGCAATGGGCAGACACCAGTGCAAGAATAACTATAACAATATAAAGAACAACAAGGCAACACCAGAAGAAACTGGTGGTTATACAACACCAAGACTTGAACAGAGCAATGAAGAAGAAACAGAAGGAAACAACATAAAAACACTTTTATGAAGATTATAGAAGCCTTAAAAGAGGATATAAAAAATTCCCTTAAAGATTTGAAGATAATACAAACAAAAAAGAGGAAGAGATAAACAAATCCTTGAAAAAAAAAAAACCAAGAAAAGGAAAATCAAAAAATGAAAGAAACATTCTAGAAACTAAAAATTGAAATAGAAGTAATAAAGGAGGCACAAAATAAGGCAAAGGTAGAAATGGAAAATCTGAACAAAAGAGCTGGAACTACAGATACAAGCATAAGCAAATGAATCCAAGAGATGGAAGAAAGAATCTCTAGAGTGGAAGACTCAATAGTGGAAATAGATACATCAGTCAAAGAAAACACTACAACCAAAAGAGGCATAATACAAAATGTTCAGGAAATATGGGACACAATGAAAAGGTCTTACCTGAGAATAATAGGAATAGAAGAAGGAGAAGAATACCAGCTCAAAGGCATGGATAATGTATTCAATAAAATCATAGAATAAAACCTTCTCAATCTAAAGAAGGAAATGCCTGTAAAGATACAAGAAGCTTACAGAACACCAAATAGATTTGACCCCCCATAAAATGCTGAATTTGTAACTTGAATTATCTAAAATTATGCTATTAGAAAGTGGTAATATTTAGGAGTGTAAAATTATATTTATTATTCTTGTATTGTGAAATAATTGATATAGAAAGATTTTATTGTTAAGAAATTGGAAAGAATGATTGTTGTTAGAATATATTTTAGCATCTAAGTCTCAAATAGGTATTTAAAAGTTACATTTTACATACCAAAATAGGAAGTTTATTATATACAGTGTATGCCAAAGCCATAATTGTTTGTATGAATATGAGATGTAAATAAATGAGCTAATGGAAGAGAGGGATAGAGGAGGAATTTTAGCTGGAAAGGGAGGAGATGAGATGAGATATGCTTATGAGGTAAGAAAACACTGATAATATTTTACATATTTATATGTGCCATAATTTTCTAAATTATAGACTATGAGCTATGGAGACATATGATTTCTAATTCAATTACAGTGTAGTCAACTTAAATTACTGTAGTTTAACATAACAATGGTTTTAGAGCTTTTAAGTTTTCAGAAAGATTTTTGAACAAAACTTTGTTTAATTTGATGAACCCTAGTTGTCAGCAGAGAGTCTAATGGTGCTTTTTGCACCCTTAAGATAATATTATTGTCAGTATGTAATTGCACTTTCATTATATGGGATGATTAATCAGTGACTGACAGGTCTAATGAGACCATTTACTATCTACAACATGATGTACTATCTAACAGCATTGTTGATTAAAGTATCTTTTCAGCAATACTATAAGGAAAACAATATTTTATAGATAATTCACTTTACTTTCCTTCTATTGCTGCACACATGTGAGGAGGTTTTATTGGCATAGGAGAATACAACCTTTGTAAGTGTAAATATACTGCTCTAATTGTTTTATGATATCTCTCAACACCTCAGTTTTTCTGCTCTAAAAGTTAGATGATTTTTCAAATTGGCAAAGATATATTATTGCATATGTATAAATTTTTATTATATTCAGAATATAGTGTATTTAAGGGGTATGGATATATGCTTTGATGAGAAGAGTTCTTTTTCTCTCTCTACTTGTTCCCAACAGAGGTAATTCATAACAGGATATTGTAATCAGAAGACACAGGGCATCTGTTAAAAAAATATGGAGCTTAGTTACGAAGTCAACATAAAATATTGTAGTTTTAAGAGCCTGAAAATATCTAGAAAAACCAACACTCATTTCTTTCTATAATATGGCATTGACTTAGCTTCTGAACACATTTTTCACACATAGAAATATCTTTTAAAATGTTAGACTTCAAAGTAGATAATTACATTGCATATTTGCCTTTTACAATTTCAATTAGGATCTGTTAATCTTGAACTTGTGAAACTTACTTTGTATGCAGAAGAAGAAAATGGAATTACAGGAAGTGTTTAACTTTTTTTTTTGTTCTTGATAAAATGATGAAATAATGTAGAAAGTGATTTCCTTCACTTTATGATATTTTTTTTTCAAAAATTAGGCTTTCCATCACACAGAAAGTCATAAATTTCTCAAAAGACACACTAGTCTTTCTTGCAGAATATGGATTACTATTTCTTTCCTGTGTTTTAAAAGACAAAGAACAGTCTAGAAAATACTGTTTTATTATTTCTTTTAAATCAGTATTTTGAATTAAATGCCTCTAGGCATTCTGTAAATTTGTGGATTTATATTTTCTATACTAAATATAAGGTTAAAATATTAACATAATGTCTAGGAAAACACTGAAAGAAAAAACTCTTCAGAATATTTGGAGAAGAAAGTATCAAAATGTTAATTTGAAACATTAGTACCAAATACAAAAATTAAAAATGCATCAGAGCAGATATGACTGAGAAATTTTTATTTAGATATAATTTTGATCCTATCACATATTTGTTATTTCCATATTTTATTATCTATAGATGTTCTTCTGTGTACACTATAACTACCATCATAGTGCCTCTAAAACCCAGTAGAACAGGTCTGCTTCTGACACCTTTATCTTGCCACATCCTGCATAGTAGTTTCCTCCCAGATTGAAACATTCTATCTCCCAGAGAAGATCCTTAGTAATGAAAGTATACTACTCAAAATAGCATTAGGAACTCTCTGAAACTAAGCAGATTCACTAGACCCCTCCCTTTAGTGGGTGAACTGTTAGGACTTCCAAGAGTCACTTCCAGAGAAGTCAAGCTGCAAAGAAGACATTCAGATAAATACAACTGCCTAAAAGAAGCAAAAGGCATCCAGTCAGCCTAAAGATAAACAGAGACCAGATGAGCAGACAGAAAGGGACTTAGACCAACTGAGTTACCTGCAAGGTACATTCTTCAGTCTGTTGAGCTGGCTGTAGGCTGTCCAGTGTGCTCCCACAGTGAGCTGATGTTGTGGACTTCAGAGATTCAGCACTCTGCCCCTGAAAAGAGCCTTCTTCCGTATGTCTGTAACCACAATAAAACACTCATTCACAAACCTGAACTTGGATGATATCTATTTTGTCTGAGTCCCTATATGGGGTGGCTAGATGCTGTGTTTTATCTACTTGGCAGTCAGTCACATGATACCACCCTAAAATACATCTGATTCTAATTGGAAATACAGTGTGACTATGGCTTTTATCATCCAATTACATATTTTAATTAAAAAAGAAGACAATGTTTACTTGCAAAAAAGGTTAGCAATATATGTAGAAATTGCACTTTATAGGAGGAAAGTACAATTGAGTTACCACTTATGAAATTATTCCGACCTATATCTATAGACAAATATCTTCAATCTAAATTGTTGATATACTTAATTTTATTCTGTGGAGATTCTCTTTACTCTTTGGTTTTATTTTTCTATGATCTATATTTCCATATGTATAAATCACTTGCACAAAATATGAAAATATATATTAGTGCCCAATCACCTAGTTATATCACTAGCATATTTTTTTTATCACTGATTCATATGGAGTATACCGACTGTGAAATGCACGTCACACTGCAGATTTCTTGGTTCTGGTTCTGGGAGGGAATGAGAAAGAGGCTGTAAGAGAAGGAGCCAAGGGAAAGGCTGTGAGTAATGAGGCAGAGCTTAGCAGACACCATGCATTTGGGAAGGAATTTGTCTGCCTGCTTAGGACAGAGAGGTTAATGGCATGTCTTACCCCAATGCAGTGGACAGAATTTACAAAGAGGAAATTGGATAGTGCATCATTTTTTTTTGTGAAAGGGTTCTTATTTTGAAGAAATTAGTGCAATGGGAATTAAGAGCACAGGGAAATCTTTGAGTAAAGGTAGGTAGAAATATGTATCAACTATGCAGAAATAATCAAGAAAGTCTTCATTTAAGATCACCATTGACTACAATCACCAGAAACTAAGAATATTATTTGATTTAGTAATTGATGTCAAACAATACTGAAAATGTATTAATTCATACTTGAAATTATGGACTAGAGAGACATAATGAGAACAAAAAGAAAATATTTCTGACTGTAACTGAGACCAAGAATTCCCTAGTAACTCTTACTTGAAAACTGCACAGAGCAGATTTATTTTGAAATAACAGTGTGCAGTTTTAAGTAGGACATAAGACAATTCTTTAGGGTGAAGTCATGCTCCTCCTTAAATACTGTTTTTTTCTCTCAGCTTTAGGAAAATCTATGCAATAAGTAGGCTTATTTTTTTAAAATATACTTTGTAAAGCAGTATCTCAAAAATATATCAAGAAATTCTGAACCAAGTAGGTTCATAAAAATATTTTTGTTTCTAATAATTTTCATTAAAATTATAAAATAGTCCAACCTAATTAATTATCTCTGGTCTTCATTGCTGTTCTAGTACTGTGAAGAGACACCATGATCAAGGCAAAATTTAATTGGGGGATTTCTTACAGTTTCAGAGACTTTGTCCATTATCATGACAGAGAACATGGAGGCAGGTAGGTATGGTAATGGATCTACATTGTTATCCAGTAACAAGGTAGGAGGTGACAGAGGAAGAATGGGAGAGAGTCAAAGATACAGAGACAGAGTGAAAGAGAGACAGACAGACAAATTGGGACTGGCACAGTCTTTTGAAGCAGCAAAGTCCTTATCTATCCAGTGACATATTTCCTCCAATATTGCCATATCTACTAATTATTTTCTAAGATCCCTACTTCTTGATGCCCAAGTATTTTAATATATGAGTCTATGGGGACGTTCTTATTCAAAACACTACATCTGCTATAGATTATTTTAAAAGAGGTATTGGCATCAATTTATTATTTATTTATTCTTTGAGAGTTTCAAGTTTAGTATATGTTTTAATCATATTCATCCCCACTTCAATTATCCCACATTGAGTTCTCCTGCTCTCTCCACTCAACTTTGTCTCCCTTTCTTTTTTTTTTTTCTTGACCTGTAAGAACAATTTGTGTTGCTCAAATATTCATTTTAGTAGTAAAACTTAGATTCATAGACTGCTGGACAAAATTGACTTTTACTCTCTGATAAGTGATTGAAATACTTAAATTGTCATTTTGTATGTATGTGGGGAAAGGATTATGTCCTACCTCCTGTCTCCATGCTGAGATTTTATCTAACTTGGGTATGCACAGGTTTTGTGCATTTTTCTAAAACATCTATGAGTTCATATGTGTAACTTCTTTGCTATTTTCAGATGAAAGACACCAGAAGATGGAAATACCTTTCATGATCATGGATTAGTAGAATTAATATGGTGAAAATTGCCATTCTACCAAAGCATTTTACTAGTTCAATATAAACATCATCAAAATAACAACAAACTTCTTCTCTGAAGTTAAAAAAAAAACCTTAAATTTTACATTAAAATTTTAAGTCCAAAGATCTTCAAAACAATCCTGTAAAAGAAAAAGGCTACCAGAGATCTCACTATACCAGACAGCAAGTAATAATATGAATCTATAGTATTGAAAATAGCTTTGTATTAGTATAAAAACAAACTTGTTGATCAGTAGAATAAAATTAATGACCCACATATAAATGCATACTCCTACAGTCCTGAGCTTTGACAAGGAATTCACCAATGTATATTGAAGAAAAGACAACATCTTCAACAAATAGTGATGGGCAAACTGAATAATGAAAATTGATTCTGACACAGCCCTGAGATAGCCTGATCATCAAAGAACCTTCATTCAGCAACTGATGGAGGCAGATGCAGGAATCCATAGGTAAACACTGGGTCAAGTTCCTGGTTGAGCTTCAGAGAGGGAGGAGATATTATATAAGCCAACAGATCAGGATCATGAGGAGACCCACAGAGATGGCTGATTGGAGCTATTGGGACTCTGAAATGGCAGCTGAAGAATCATGAAAAGGAACTAAATCCTTCAAATGTACATGACAGTCAAATGGTGTGGGAAGTTTGTGGAGCCTCTTGCAGTAAAACCAGATTTTATTCCTGGTGCATGAACTGATATTTCAGAGCCCATTCCCTACAGAGAAATATATTACTCAGCCTTTATACTAGGGGGAGGGCCTAGGTCCTTCCTCAACTGGATATGTTAGGCTTGATTCACCTTGGGAGTCCTTGCCCTCCCTGGGTAATGGGTAGGGGGATGGGGTATGGGGAGGTTGAGGGAGGATGATGAAGAGTGGAGGGAGGGGGAAAAGAGGTGGGTATGGGAAAAAATTTTTATATTGAAATATGTAAATAAATAAATAAGAAACAAAGATAAAAAAAGGGAGAAGAGAAATGTATGCACATTGCTGGAAAGAAGAAAATTGAGTATGGAGGGTGTGGGACTGAAGAAAATGTAAGTTGTCAAAGACTAGAGAATGTAATGGGTAGAATGATGGTGTTTTCTGGCCCACAATAAGGATAGTAAGAAACGAGGCAATTGTATTTGTGAGGAAAGCCATGACAGACTTAAACTGGGCCTGCTTCTGAAAAGGCAAGGTTAATGTACTGTCAGTCTTATTCAGTTCATCGGCCCAAAAGCCTGCCTACAGACTCCAAAGAAAAGAAGTGAACACTAGGAGTCCCTCAACACCTAAGGCGCTTTCTTCAGGAAGCTTCAGAGGGAAAGATAATCAGGTTTTTTGTTATTGTTGTTGCTATTACTTTGTATTTGCTTGGTTGGTTGGTTTTTCATTAAATCGACATAAAACATGAAATTTAAAAAATATGATAGAGAGAGAGAGAGGAAAGAAGAAAGAAAGAGAAAGAAAGAAAGATAAGAAGGAAAGAATAAAATTGATTCCCATTTCCACCCATGCACAGAACTTTAGTACAAACCTAATACCTTAAGTATGATAGAGGAACTAGGTTATGTGTTTGAACTCTTTGATATAAGAAGAAATTTTCAAAATAGGACTCCAAAAGCATAAATATTAAGACCAACAATAAATGGGACCTTGTGGATTTAAAATCATTCTGTACAGCAAAGGACATCATTGTTTAAGTAGTCAGAATAAAAAATGAAGAAAGAATCTCTACTAGATGTACATCTAACAAAGCTTTGGTATCTAGACTATATAAAGAACTCAAAATTAAGACATCAAGAAAACAAACAGTACAATTTTTAAATGGGATGAGGAACTAGAGAGAGAACTCTCAGAAATATCAAATACAAATGTCTAGGGAAGACTTAAAAATGTTTATCATCCTTAATCATCAGAGATATGAAAATTAAACCAACCTTGAAATCTCATCTTTTCTCAACCAGTCAGAATAAATAGAATCAAAATTCTTAAGGATGACAAGTACTGGTATGAATGTAGAAGATGGGAACATTTATTCACTTCTGGTAAGAAGGCAAATAGGTACAAGCACTATGCAAATCAGTGTAAATTTTCCTGAAAAAGCTCTTTGTAATATAAGATCCAATTATACTATCTGAATATATATCCAAAGAATATTCTGTGTTCTAGTCTGGAGGTTCAAGCTTAGCTATACCCATTGGTGCTATATTCACAATTGGCAGAAAAACATAAGCAGCATAAATATTCATGAAATGATAAATGGATTATGAAAGTGTGATATATTTACACAACATAATATTATTATTCTGCTGTTAAGAAAAATCATTTACAGATAAATGGATGAAACTGGAAGCAATTATTCTAAATAATTTTACCAAGAAAGAGAAAATGGAATATTTGTTCTAATTTGTGGATAATTATTGAGTCTTCCTATATGTGTGTTTCATTTGGAATATACATAAATGTAATAAAATTATTTAGGAGTCATGAGGTAGGGCTTTCATCGTAAAGGTGTTAGAATAGAGTGTACTGGTATAAAAAGCAAAAAAGGGAATAGTGGGCTAGGCAGGACTAAATTGAGATGATATTGTGAAAAGTAGGGCAGAGGTGGAGTGTGGAACCAATTACATAACATTAAAGCTCTTGACAAAAGACATATGGAAGCATACTATTGTAACAACTTCCATATATATAAAGTGCTACTGAAACAGGGCAATCATATTCCTCCTAGACACTAGAATTTAACAACAACAACAAAAAAGCCATGTACTAGAAATGGGTCATTGTTTTACCCATTTTCACTTCTGAGGTCCTACATTCAACCCTCTTCCAAGCAATGCAGGCTATTGTGTTTGTTCTTAGTTACCCTTAAGAATTTTACAGTAAGACCATGAATTGAGGACACTATATACTAAAGGCACAGAACTTGATAAAAACAAGTTTATATGACATGGAAGGTTCATTGCTAATGGCTATATTTAATAGTGCTTAAAGGTACTATGTGATCTACTGGAAGAGAAAAATTGTATCTGTTATTTGTAGATGTGAACCCTGGGAGCTACAACCAAGCCTCGCTAACTCTTACAGCATTTGCGTGAATACCATGGAAGTAACTACTTTCTAACTAGATTTAATATGACTCCATAAGATAAAACCCATAGGAGGCCCAAGAAGCACAGTTCCTCACAGCAGTGACTGGTCCTGACCCTCCCAGACGTCCTACTGGGTATCACTGCAGTATTCGGACTACGCCCGAGGACCTCAGGAACCATGTCGAAACCACACAGCGAAGCAGGGACTGCCTTCATTCAGACACAGCAGCTCCACGCAGCCATGGCTGACACCTTCTTGGAACACATGTGCCACCTGGACATTGACTCCCCACCCATCACAGCCCACAACACTGGCATCATTTGTATCATTGGTCCTGCTTCCCGATCTTTGGAGATGTTGAAGGAGATGATCAAGTCTGGAATGAATGTGGCTCGTCTGAATTTCTCCCATGCAGCTCATGAGTACCACGCAGAAACTATCAAGAATGTACATGCGGCCACAGAAAGTTTCGCATCTGACCCCACTCTCTACAGGCCTGTTGCCGTGGCTCTGGACATAAAGGGACCTGAGATCCGAACTGTACTTATCAAGGGCAGCAGCACTGCTGAGGTGGAGCTGAAGAAGGGAGCCACCCTGAAGATCACCCTAGACAACGCCGACACGGAAAAACGTGATGAGAACATCCTGTGGCTAGACTATAAGAACATCTGTAAGGTGGTGGATGTGGGCAGCAAGATCTACGTGGATGATGGTCTCATTTCACTGCAGGTGAAGGAGAAAGGCGCTGACTTCCTGGTGATAGAGGTGGAGAATGGTGGCTCCTTGGGCAGTAAGAAGGGGGTGAATCTCCCAGCAGCTGCTGTGGACCTCCCTGCAGTGTCAGAGAAGGACATCCAGGACCTGAAGTTCGGAGTAGAGCAGGATGTAGACATGGTTTTTGCGTCTTTCACCCGAAAGGCAGCTGATGTGCATGAGAGGCTCTGAAGGTCCTGGGAGAGAAGGGTAAAAACATCATCAGCAAGATTGAGAACCATGAAGGCGTCCGCAGGTTTGATGAGATTCTGGAGGCCAGTGATGGGATCATGGTGGCTCGTGGTGACCTGGGCATTGAGATTCCTGCCGAGAAGGTCTTCCTGGCTCAGAAGATGATGATTGGACGATGCAACCGAGATGGGAAGCCTGTCATCTGTGCTACCCAGATGCTTGAGAGCATGATCAAGAAACCCCGCCCTACTCGTGCTGAGGGCAGTGATGTGGCCAATGCAGTCCTAGATGGAGCAGACTGCAGCATGCTGTCAGGAGAAACAGCCAAAGGGGACTACCCTCTGGAGGCTGTTCGCATGCAGCACCTGATAGCTCGGGAGGCTGAGGCAGCCATGTTCCACCGTATGCTGTTTGAAGAACTTGTGTGGGGCTCCAGGCACTCCACAGACCACATGGAGGCCATGGCCATGGGCAGCGTGGAGGTTTCTTATAAGTGTTTAGCGGCAGCTTTGATAGTTCTGATGGAGTCTGGCAGGAGTGCTCACCAGGTGGCTAGGTATCGCCCACGTGCTCCTATCATTGCTGTGACCCGCAGTCCCCAGACAGCTCGCCAGGCCCATCTGTACCCTGGCTTCGTCCCTGTGCTGAGTAAGGATGCAGTTCAGGATGCCTGGGCTGAGGACGTAGATCTCCGTGTGAATTTGGCCATGAATATTGGCAAGGCCCGAGGCTTCTTCAAGAAGGGAGATGTGGTCATTGTCCTGACAGGGTGGCGCCCTGGCTCTGGCTTCACCAACACCATGCGTGTAGTGCCTGTGCCATGATGGCCCTCTGGAGCCCCTCTTGCCCCTGTCCCATCCCCTCCCTTATCCCATTCATTAGGCCAGCAACGCTTGTAGTGCTCACTCTGGGCCATAGTGTGGCGCTGGTGGGCTGGGGCACATTAATCTCTTTGAAACATGGAATAGCCCAGCTGTCTATCATGGCCCTACCCGAGTCAGGGGTGAAGGAGGAATGCAGAATTGGAAACCTTCTGGCTAATCACAGAAGGGCAGCAACATAACATCTCTGTGTACTTTGCTCCTGTAGAACTCCCAGCCCTGGCCTGGAGTCAGGAGATGGCAAGAGTGGGGGCTTAGAGCCTGGGGCCCAGGTTCCTGGGTAGATAGCCTTTGGTACTGGCCCTGACTTGCTTCCCCAACAGCTTTGGCTCCCCCACTCCTCCTTGTGCATCCTCAGCTGTCACTGCAGACGCATTCCACTCTCCACCTTCCATTCTAGTGCTGCAGCGTCTCCAGGCCTGTTGCTATAGTGCCCACCTGAATGTCAATAAACAGCAGCTGAAGCAAAAAAAAAAAAAAAAAAAAAAAAAGATAAAACCCATACCTGGCATCAATATTAGACAAGTATGATTTTATAAAAGGACTGTGTATACATGAGATGCCTTACTTCAGAGAGTTTAAAGACTAGAGACTTCTTGATTCTTGCCTCTGAACTGGACTGTAGTGCCCAACTTATGGTATTTTCTTAACATCAAAATAATTAAAGCAACAAGAGTAAAAAAAAGTGCACCTATTATGAGATCTCCTTTAGTTTCTGCCTAAACAAATGCTTAGCATTTATAATTTTAATTATAATTTTCATGGCCAAAATTTTAAAAAGATATAATTCTAAAATTTCTGTGAATCAGTTCTCAACAAACTGAAAACAATTTCAATGAAACAAGCAAGTACAGCTTATTGCCTATTCCAATGATTTAGAAAATAATTTACGTGAGCTGCAAATTTTATTTTATTACATACATAGAGAACTGATGTTTAGCCAATTATTTATCAATAGCCTATAGAAGAAAGCATAGGCAGTTTTAAATTCATAATTGTGGTTATTTCCATTGTGAAGTTGTTATTTCCAGTGTGAAGTTGCTCATTTTCATCTTTCAAATTACATTTCAAAAATTTTTCCATATATACTTAAAACACAAAGTGACCTTATTAGTTGTGCTTTGCTTTACACGAATTTTACACACTGTGCAGAGATTTAATAAGTAAAAAATAATGAATCATCTATACCATGAATAAAATGTTCTAAAGTAGTTTGAAATGAGAGATCTCAAATAGGCAATGTTGGAAGTGGCCTATATTTGTGTAAAAAGTCTCAGCATTTTGGTATCTAAGGCCAAGTTCTAAGATCTCAATTCCTCACAGAGGCTTCAAGTTTCTTTAGTAATATTTCCTTTTATATATAAAGAATTACAGAAAAGGTCAGAATAATAAAGTCAGTACAGACATAGACTTTGGTTATAAGGTATTATGAATACTAAATTTCTGTCATTGAAAGCTAACTAGGAATGAGAAAGAACCTTAGAATGACTAAATTGTGGACTTAAGCTAGTTGCTCATCTTTATACCACTTTATCTCTAAAACAATCAGGTGTCTTGGGAAATAAAGTTAACCTAAAAGATTATTTATTCTGTAAAATTTTCTTTTACTTTCTGTTAAATATTTTTATTTTTTTGTTTTTTCCCCATGAAATTTAATGTTCACTAGACATTTCTGAAATAACATAATTCAGTGAAACATAATTTTAATGTATCAGTAGCAAGAAAATATAATAGCCATTTACTGTGATGCTCACATTTAATATGATGAAAAATAAATGAAATTTTGGCTGGTCATATTTTACATATAATCTGCTAAATATTAGATGAGAAACAGTGTATTTGACAAATAACTCTGAATTGTATTTAAGCATTTTTAATACCATGGACAATTATGCCAGTAAAATATCTTACACTATGTTTTATAGTAGCTTTTAAAGAAAAAATAGACATAAAAGAAACTGAAGCTTCAATATCAGATGGCCAGCCATGAATGAAGTGTCTTGCTTTATCTTTTAATTTAAATGGATGGCTCAATAAAGTGGCATTAAAAAAATCAGTTTTAAGTTTGGTGTAAGTATCAACTTTTTCAATTTTATAGTTATCTATAAACTTGCGTTTAGTGTGAGACTTTTTCTAAAAGCAATAATTTTGAACTTGCTGTAATTAAACTTAAGTCCTTATCTGCTAGAAATGATGGTAAGAAGTCTCTCAAGCATGTAAAGGATCAGATCTTCAAGAGACTTACAGATTGTTAGCAACAAGGACTAACATACAAGCTTACATTCTTTCATACAAGGTACTACTTGCATTTAGCACAGAAAATTAATGAAGGCTGTTGTTTCAAAATAAATTGGAAAAGGAGAAGTGAAACTATCTCTATTTGCAGATGATACGACTGTATACATAAGCAATCCACAAAATTCTACCAGGAAAATTCTAGAGCTGTTAAATACCTTCAGCAATGTAGCAGAATACAAGATTAACTCAAAGGAATCAGTAGCTCTCCTTACACCAAAGATAAAAGGCATGAAGAAGAAACAAGGGAAGCATCATACCTTATAATAGCTGCAAATAGCATTAAATACCTTGGAGTAACTATAACCAAAGAAGTAACATCTATTTGACAAAAACTTTAAATCTTTGAACAAAGAAATTGAACAGGATATCAGAAAATGGAAAGACCTCCCATGTTCCTGGAAAGGTAGGATCAACATAGTAAAAATGGCAATTCTACCAAAAACAATCTACAGATTCAAGGCACTTTCCATCAAAATCCCGACACAATTTTTTACTGAACTTGAAAGAACAATACTCAATTTCATTTGGAATAACAGGAAAGCCGGATTGCCAAAAAAATTTTGCTTAACAAAAGAACCTCAGGAGGTATCACCATCCCTGACTTCAAGTTATATTATACAGCTACAGTAATAAAAACAGCCTGGTACTGACATAAAAACAGGGTTGTGGATCAATGGAATCGAATTGAAGATCCTGACATTAACACAAAAACTTATGAACACCTGATCTTTGACAAACAGGCCCAAAATATTCAGTGGAAAAATAATAATATCTTTAACAAATGGTGTTGGCATAGCTGGATGGTAGAGTGTAGAAAAATTGAAATAGATCCAAGCCCTATCACCCTGCACAAAACTCAAATCCAAGTGGACCAAAGACCTCAACATAAGCCCAGTCACACTGAACTTGATAGAAAATAAAGTGGGAAATACCCTCCAAGAAATTGGCACAGATAACCACTTCCTAAATATAACACCTGGAGCACAGACACTAAGAACAATAATCAATAAGTGGGACCTTCTGAAACTGAGAAGCTTCTGTAAAGCCAAGAACATAGTCAATAAGACAAACTGACAGTCTACAGAATGGGAAAAGATTTTCACAAACCCTACAAGTGATAGAGGACTGATCTTTAAAATATAGATAGAACTCAAGAAACTAGAGACCACAACCTTCAATAACCCAATCAAAAAATGGGGTTCAGAATTAAAATGGAAATTCTAAGCTGAAGAATTTCAAATGGCTGAAAGGCACTTGAAAAAGTGCTCAATATCTTTAGCCATCAGAGAAATGAAAATCAAAATAACTTTGAGATACCACCCTACACCTGTCATAATGGCTAAGGCTAAAAACACAGATGACAGCCTATGCTGGAGAGGTTGTAGAACAAGGGGAACACTCTTCCATTGTTGGTGGGAGTGTAAGCTAGTACAGTTCTAGAATGCAGAATGGCAGTTCTCAGAAAACTGGGAATCAATCTTCCTAAGGATCCAGCAATACCACTACTGGTATATACCCTAAAAATGCACATTCACACTCCAAAGGCATTAGCTCAACTATGTTCATAGCATCATTATTTGTAATGGAAACAACCTGGAAACAACCTAGATAGCCCTCAACTGAAGAATGGATTAACAAATTGTGGTACATCTACACAATGGAGTAGTACTCAGCAGTAAGAAACAATGATATACTTAAATTTGTAGACAAATGGATGGATTTGGAGAATATCCTCCTGAGTGAAGTATCATAAACCCACAAAGATAAGTAAGGAATGTACTCACTCATTAGTGGACTTTAAATAAAAAGCAAAGCATTCCCAAGCTGCAAACCACAACCACTGAACAGCTTGGGATCTGAAGCACCTTGGATTGGCACCTTGGAGCACATTCCCTCCAGAGGAACACCCGACCCAGTCTTGATGTTGGGGTGAGGAAAGCAGATCTGCTTGGAGTGGATGATGAACTAAGCCACCTTGGGACCTTGGGACCTCCTGCCCTTGCTGGGGAGGCAATAAGGAGATGGGGAGAAGAGAGAGTGACTGGGAGGGGCAGCAGGGCAAAAGGAGTTTGAACAAGGATAAAAAATGAGACTTTTACATTATTAAAAAATAAAATAAAACAAACAAAATAATCAGAAAATTATTAATTTAAAATTACAGTGATATGCCACTAGTTATCTAGTAATTCATAACTATTATTAGAATTGATCATGTACAATATAACAATAGAAACAAAGAATAAAATACATGATTCCAGTATAGATACTTAGATTACTGTTTATTTTGAGACAAATACCTTAGTCTGTATTGTTATAGACTAGTATTCTAATTTCATATTGTTATATGAAGCCTGGAACTAAGACACAACTGTGAACTGGTAAAGGAACAGAAAGCCTCGTTGATTAGTCATGGAATAAAATCACCAAGCAGTACATTGAAATTGAACCCCCTAGGGCTTTCTTTCTTTTTAATGAAGTCAACTTGTGGGATATAAGAAAAAATTAGTTAGGTATTAATAAGCATGATGAGCTGGCATTCAAGTCAAGAGAAACAATGCACACAAATGACTGTAAAGTACATATTATCTCCAAGGGGACCTTAATAAAGAGAAGAGAAAAAATGTCTATATTAAGTTACTCCTACCACTCTGGAGATAAGAGTATTATTTTGACTTTTGGTTGTTTAATTTCTTCAGTCTGGTATCTATTCTTATGTTTAAGTTAATGCTCTTTTATGAGTTTTGGATATATGATCCATGGTCTGTTCTCAGTCACCCTGAATGAATTACTTTTGAATTGACAAGGTCAAAGGAGTTTGGGACCACCTGGGAAGATTGAGATAAAGGTTAAATGCAAATTTTCTAGTTAAGTATATACAGAAATCAAGAAATAAGAATAACATACATTCCACAGGCCACTGTTTCAAAGACATAAGTGTTTCAAATAGTGAGTTGTGTTCTCTATTTTTTTCATGTCAAGATCTTCTGAAAATGTTTTGGTTTGCTTTTTAATTTTTAAATCAATATATATATAATATTTTGATTATATTCTCTTTCTTCCATCCCTCTGTACCCATCAAAATGAATATTATTTTTCTCTCAAAAATTGAGTCAATTTTTTGTTGAGCAACTATTTTTGAGCATGATGTTTGTCTTGGAATGATATATTCAGTGCCACTCCATTGAAGCAAGATGTCGTTATCAATTGCAAAAGGCTTCTTGAATAGAAGTGAGACTTTGTGCTTGCTTCTCATTTTCCATGCTAGGATCCTGTTTGGCTTCAATTTGTACAGGCCTGATGTGTGCTGTCACAGTCTCTGAGTGAGCTTATTTTTGATTGCGTCATTATATTAGTTTTGAATACTTGAAGATTTTATTATTTATATGTGTTCAGATAAAACCAAATGAACATTCCCATTGCTCTAATTCATTCTTTATCTTCACCATACTTTTCTAATTTCATATATTATCCCTTTTTAAAAGACAACTGAGTTTGGTTACTATTCACTATGTGTGGATGGATATGAGAACATCTCCTTCAGCATAGGTAGCTGTGTATTGGCTTCATCATGAAGAAAATATTTTCTTCCGTTCCCATCTCCATTAGCTATCAATTGCTAGGAGTTTTTTAGCTATGTGTAGAACTTGACAAGACTTTATCTGTGCATGTTGAAATTTCATTGGTTTGATCTTGCTCAAGTTTTATGCATGCAGGCACAGGTATTGTGTGTTCATGTATGTGATTGCCCTATCATGCACAGCAAATAGAGGGCAGCTACTTCTGACTCTTAAAATCTTAGATACTACTTTGATGATGATCTCTGAAATTTGCAAGGAGGCTCTGTGATATGGATGCTTGTGTTTTCATAGAAAACTATCTTAATATTTAATTTTTTGTTTATAGAATTTATACTGATAACCAATTAAGCAAATAATCATATTTCATTTTACAGGACAACAATATCTAGATCTTCCCATTTGTCAAATATGGTGACAATACATCAAAGAAAATTACTTTATTTTACCAGCTTCAGTAGCCATAGAAGAATTGAAGAGAATAATAATTTTTCAAAATTAAAGATTTAATGCTAAAGAAAAATAAATTATGTGTGCACACATGTAATTTTATAATGTGAAATAATCAACCTGTTTTACTTATGTGCAACAGCTTAAAAATGTATTTCTTCAATTAAAACCTACTATAATGAAAAAGATAATGGATTTAAGAATTTATACTTTGAAAATATTTTCTGTAGAATTGACTCCATTTGTGCTATAAATTAGATTATATGAATTTTCTTAACAATGAAAATGAAGAAACTGTCTCAAGGACAGTGCCTGATCACTGTGGTTTCAAAGTCCCCTAAGGAACTGGGAGTAAATTTTTCTTAATACAACTATATTAAGCAATTAAAATATCTTCTTTCAAGGTTAAAGTTTCACTTTTCCATTTAATATATGAAAACAAATAAGATAAAATAAAAATACAAATTAAGTTTACAACTAGAAATATTGGTGCTCTAAAAATATTCTGAGAAATGTAGACTCAATGATAAGCCTTTATATTTTATTGCTTATATTTAAGATATTTCAATAAGTGTAATAAGCAATAGAAGTTGAATATCATTGAATAAAATCATTGCCCAAAGTCTTACTGAGTTAACACATTGGCTGGAATTCAGTTTCCCTTGTACTCAGAACAGTAATTATTCCCCAGTCCTTACCCCAGAACTGCCTACATTGTATTTAAATCACAATGTGCAAGCTTTGAAAGATTCATTTTAGTATGTAATCAAGAGTGAAATGTTGACCATAAAGTGATGTTGTGACATGAAAAGACCGGTTTGATTTCTATATTTGCACTGTGCTTGCCAGTAACTGTTAGATGGGCTCAAGTGATACTGGAGAGAGCTGCTTGTGGTTATAAATATCAGTCAAAATAATGAAATAGTGGCTGTGTCAGGAATCAACCTCACCTGACTTCTCTATTACTTGAGGGAGAATGTAGAGTGACCTTCCTTCACTAACATGATCTTAGAGCAATTATTGTAGTGCATCTCTCTCAAAAGGGCAAGATTTGTGAAACCAATGCCCGTCGATAAAAGCTTTTCCCATAAACTTGCCCTATTAATTAAATCAAATGTAGCTTTTAAATGGATGAGACTGCAAAGATAAATTGTTCCCCAAGCTTGGAATATTTATCAATGAAATAACATACAGCATAACAAAGAATTAAAGACCTTTAGAAGAGGCCTGACATCTACATTCAGTGTCCATTATGTGTTCCTTTCATTGTAACAGCTGATTTCATGACGAAAATTAAACAAGCAAGCAGACAAAAACCTAACTGATTATATGAAAAGTATAAAATATGATTGCATGACATGTTGAAGAGTGAACTTACGGTAACTGAAACAGCTAACATTAAAAATGGTGAATAAAAATGAACCACTTGAGACTGCTTTACAAAAAGAGAAATGTACATTATGGTGTATTGAATCCACATAGCCCGTAATTTGAAGCATCTATGTACACACACATTATGCTCAAACATAAACAATCAAAGATATATTTCTTTTGTTCTAGAAGGTAAACACAATACCTTCTCGTCTTCTTCCTCCTTCTCCTCTTCCTTCTCTTTTGGTTTATCAGGACAAAGTTTCTCTGTGTAGCCCTGGCTGTCCTGGAAATCACTCTGTAGACCAGACTGGCCTCCAACTCAGACATCTTCTGTTTGACTCACAGCTTACTAGTCCTCGACTGAATTTGAGTTGCTCTCCCAATTCTGTATGTTCTTCACTAGCTTTGTAAAAATAAAACCCTTATTTTACTAATATTTTAATGTACATTTTTATCCCGACTATATTAATTTATTTCAGAAAATTTTCCTATTTATATATGTAGGAAATATTATTTTATAACTATTTACTTATTGAAACCAAGGAATTTTCCAAAGTTCAGTTCAAGTATAGGATCTTTGTTGCCATTTGTTCTAAAAAAAAATCTGTATTTTATCATCATGATACATATAAAGACCCAGTCTTGATGTTGGGGTGAGGAAAGCAGATCTGCCTGAAGTGGATGCTGAACTAAGCCACCTAGGGATCTTGGGACCTCCTGCCCTTGCTGAGGAGGAGATAAGGAGATGAGGAGAAGAGAAAGTGACTGGGAGTGGCAGGAGGGAGAAAGGAGTTTGAACAAGGGGACACATGGATAAAATGAGACTTTATTCATAATAAAAAAGAAAAAAGAAGAATATTATATTCCTTCATTATATCTAGCAAGCTGAAAGTTGTGATGTTTCATTGATTTGTAGTATATTTTGATTGTCCCAAATAATGAAATTATTATCTCATGATCAGAAACCTCCTTATTTGAAAAAGGGCAGTGAGTTAAAATGTGGAGCAATCAAAGTCTAACCCTAACCCTAACCCTAACCCTAACCCTAACCCTAACCCAAATTCTGAAAAGCAATCAGGATGTAAATTGATAATACATATTTGTTTGGGAGTCACTTAAACTACCTTAAACAACCATTTCTCATGTTTGGCAATGCATTTTTTTGTTAGTCTGTGTTTTTTTGGGGGGAGAATTGTCAGCCCAAGTAGACCTTTGTTTACAACATACATACATATATACATACATATATGTGTGCATATGTAAATACATGGTGTATAATCCTAGGTAAACATAAAATAATATGATTCTTTTGGGCTTTATCCAACAAAATTAGTGCTAATATTTTTTTCTTCTTTTCTCCTCCTTCTGTCTTGATTTAAATTCTCAGCTGGAGTGAATTCCCCAGTATTTCATTTCCCACTTCATATCATCTACACCCTGCTATTCCCCTCTCAAGCTGTTGCTCCACTTACATTTCCTTTACAGCTTTCTAATATCTATGGTTTCTTCATGTTATATATTCAAAAGGATTAGGAACTCAGAAACATAGATGAGAGAGAATATGAAGCATTTGTATTTCTGTGTCTGAATTACCTCAATAAATATACTTGTGGGAGGGTTATCCTTTTTCCTTCATATTTTACTTCTCTTTGCAGATCAATTGTATCCCATGGTATATATCTACCAAAATTTCATTGTCAATTGTTCTTAGAGGAGATTGTTTCCATTTCCTTGCTATTTTACTAGGAAGGCTATGAAGATTGTGGAGCAACAGGATGTCCAGTCCTTTAATCATATGTCAAGGAGTAGTGTATTTGGGTAATATTATAGAATGCTTTTAACTCAGAAGATATGCACTAGATCTGGTTTGAAAGCCTCTCTCCTGTGATCTAGCTTTCATGTCTCCTGAATAATATACAAGCTTCCAAGGGATGGAAGCAATTAAAGTCTCTTACACATTTGCAAAGCCTATGAATCACAACAATTACAAGCATAGAAAGATATACATAAATGTGCAGTAAGTAGCACTTATATATTGGTCTAATTGGACTTACAGCTCACTCACAGGAGGCAAATCAAGCTTTGTACTGTAAACTTAGCCAGCTTTCTTGGGCTAGTGAGGTCATGGACATTAAAAAAGAATCTATTACTGCCACTTTGCTAAACCAGTGTAATTCCTAATTACATTCTAGCCTTATCATTATATGCAAAGATAAATACAGCCATCACTCTACATCAATGAAGGCTCTCTTTATAGCAAAAGGAGAATATTATAGAAAAGAAGAAATGGAAACAATGTAGAATTCAATGAATAGTGGAAACCCCAGCCTGACCAAATATGTTTACATCACAGTTTCTTCATATATGTCTCAGAGAAAAAAATAAGATAGGAAGACTGTAAGAGCCAGAGGACTAGGAAGTCAGTTGAGGACCAGTATCTCCTACAAATAGCTTTATAAGTAAGATTGGAATAATAGTAGTATCTATCAGTGGACCTTTTAATCTGAAAGTGAAAGTTTTTTTAATAGAAAAAAGACTATTTTCTAAAAAATAAAATAAAATAAAGTGCCAAGAAAAACATATATATAACAATGTCATTGTATAGAATGAATAGTGTTGAGATTGAATGAACAGCAAAAGACTGTATTAAATATAATTTCACATCCCAAGCTGTTCAGTGGTTGTGATTTGCAGCTTAGGTGTGCTTTGTGTTTATTTAAAGTCCACTAGTGGGTGAATACTTCCCTTGCTTATCTTTAGGTTTTATGATACTTTGCTCAGGATGATATTCTCCAAATCCAAACACTTGCCTGCAAATTTTGAAAGTGAAAGTTTTAACATGTTTCTATTCCTAGATTAGGACTAGTAGGAAATAAAGGCTTCTTGGAGAAAAGCTATTAGTCTGAGTTTCTTCACTGGTTGAACAATACAAAGCCTTGAAAGAATAACACACCACAAAACCAGACTTAGCAGGTTTAATTCATATGTATTTTTGTATATACACATAATACACACACATTATGTATTTATATATGTGTATAACAGTAATAGTCCAATCAAAGAAGGCCAACATCTTTGAGTTGAAAGAGATGTGGGAAGGAAGGATTCAGGGTAGTATAGCTTGTAATGACTGTTAGAAGGAAAGAGAAAACAATGTGATATAGTTACATTTCTTCCTTGTTCTTTTTTAAATTTATTTTATAGAATAAAATCTTTCTTATTCATGTATCCTCTTGTTTCAATTCCGTTCCCCCTCCCCACTCCTCCTGGTCAGCCTTCAGATTCCCTTCTTCCCATCCTCTATCCCCTCCCCGGAAAGGTCAAAAGGTCCCAAGGTGGATTAGTTCAGCATCCACTCCAGGCAAGTCCGATTTCCTCATCCTACTATCAAGACTGGGTTAGGTGTTCCTCTGGAGGAAATGGGTTCCAGGGTGCAAGTCCATGCACAGAAATACAGTGTCAACCCTCCCCTTGAGGCTCCACATATTGCCCATGCCAGTGGACAGTTGCCTATCCTTGGAGGGCTTAGTTCCTTTTCCTGATGGTTCCCAGGTGACTGTTCTTGATTCAGTGAGCTCTACAGAGCTCCAGCCAGTCATCACTGTGAGAATCTTCCTCATAATCCCTATCCCTTTGCTCATATAGAGTCTCCTCTCCTGCTATCAGCTGGACCAGGGACTCAGCCATGTATCTCTGGCTCTACTTCTATTCATTGCTGGATGTAAGTTCTGAGATGGCACTTAAGATGGCTAGTTATTTGATTATGGGGGAAGTCCTGTTTAGGCAACACCTTCACTATTGGTTGGAGACCTAAGAAGGGACATTCTGTGAGTTCTTGGAGATTTCCCTAACAGTTGGTCTTTTTTTTTAATAATTTGAACAAAGTTTTGGAGGTCAACTCTTATCTTCAAATGATAGGTGCACTACTACCCAAGAGAATGGTGTTTCCAAGGACATTTTTATATGTAACCTTTTTGTCTGCAAAATAAATAAATAAATAAATAAATAAATAAATAAATAAATAAATAAAAGGTAATAAAATAGCCTGCCACATGAAGATTTTGGAAAGGAAAAAAGTGATTTGTCTAAATAATTTAGAAATTAACTTGCTTGGTAGCAATGTGATGTGTGTCTCAATGTATACTGAAATGTATTATGTTTTTACATGTAAACATATAAATATGAGGGGATGGAAAATTTATTTTCTAAAGCACTGCTCACCAGTTAAGTTATGGTTGTTGGGATGTACAGAAGTGGAGATTATGTCCATAACTATTTAGATCCTAGGCACATGTGTATTGCATGCCCACATGTATATTTGTGCATAATTATAGTAGAATTGGTCATAAATTCAAAAAGAAATCTGGGGGCACAAGGAATCTGTTAGAGTTATGGAAATAATTTTTATGTAGCACTTACAGGGGCAGGAGGGGGAAGGGAACTTGAACAAGGATACACATGGATAAAAAATATGACTTTATTCATAATAAATAAAAAAAGAAATTCTCAAAAATTAAATTAAATAAACAAACATAATAATGTAAAAAATAGCTAAGTGAAATCTATATGAGATAAAAAAATTAACTACCAGGTATATCTTTGGGGTATATGTGATTAATTAACCTTATCTTAATTACTGGTCTTATATTACAAAAATGAAAACAAGCACATTTATTGAAATTGATGCTATTCAGTTAATAATTATTTCTATATGGAGAAACTGACACAAAAGAGTATCTCCAGACAGAAGAATCAGCGAAGATTGACCTAGCAGCATGTGCAGTTTATGGCTCTGTAGAATATTCACTTGCATTGTGCTTGAAAGTCCAGGTTTTAGACAACCTGTGGTTTGTGAAAGCTATTTGCCATTCATGTCTAACAAAGAGTTATTGCTAGACATTTTATTTTTTGCAAATTATAACTATTCATTGGAAATACTAAACCCAAAGTAGACCTTTGATTCACTTTAAATAAATGAATTAGGCATCATGTTGAAAATTACCGGAAACATGCATATTAGCAATTATCTCTATATAAGTCATAGATTTTCATTTGCAAGATAATCAGTATTGGCAATAATGATTTTTCAGTGTCAATTTTATCAAATGAAAAATATTTACAGTGAAATACAAATAGAACAAGAATGTTTTCTTATCAAAGCAGCAGTATTCTTAACCTGGCACCTTTGAAAAAAATATAAACAAAACATACTTGTGATTAGAATTAATTTTAGTTTCGGCTTTCTTAAGGAAAAAAATGATAGGTCAGAGTCTTAGGGAAGGTTACAGTGCTAATCAGCAAAAATGATTAATTCATCCCTAGTAATGATGAATTATTTCTATGGAACAGAAAGTGAAGTTAAAATATTCTAAAGAAAGTTATGGTATTCACATGTATGTTCATCACTTCTATTTCTGGTAAGTTGCATTTTAAATGCTATAATGAAAGTACAATGAATTACTAATTCAACCCATTCTGTAATATATTTTGTTAAATGAAATGTCACTTGTCTTAAGGCTGGATTTTCACCATTAATTATTTTATTTATTTAAAGTCATGTCCTTTTTTATTTACTATATATATATTTCATTACCCACTTGTACAGAGACCCTAGTTATGTGTTAGATACAAGGAAAACAGAAGGATGCCCAGCATGATCTCCCCTCTCAAAAAAACATTTGCTTTGTAATACTTGGACAAATGAATGAGAAATGGAGCCATATGGAAGAGACAGACAGTTGTCGAGATGTTCATGATGGACTAAAATGGAACCAGTCAGCTTAAACCCCATCACTCAAAATCTGATTTGTGTGGCCAGAGGAAGTAGCCATACTATGCAGAACAAAGAATAAAACTATTAAATAGATTCTTTCTATCTTCCTATGTCTTATAATGAAAGTTCCCAATTCTTTGGTCACAATACTTTTTGTCTGTTAGAGAACTAAAATAGTCTTTAGATTTCTTACAGAATTATCACTTCCATTAGGACCTCAGCATTGGGCATATTAATTACTCTGTTTCATAGAATATTTTATTACAAGTTTGATAAAAATGTGTGAAAATTCACTACTTCCTATGATTTTCCAAATAGGCAAGAAAAATAAATGAGAACTAATGTTATCTCCTTGGTGTCAGATAATTCCTAATTTTCTTTGTATGATTATAATAAACATACTGACAACTAAAACAAGCATTTTCAATATTGTACATGATTTCTTTTAGCTTATGATACTTTGATTATGCACTTGTTCTTTTTTTCTTTTTTTAAATTTATCATGAATAAAGTCATATTTTTTATTCATGTATATCCTTGTTTAAGATCCCTTCCCCCTCCCACCCCTTCCAGTCACTCTCTCTTCTCCACATCTCTTCATCTCCTCCCCAGCAAGGGCAGGCAGTTCCAAGGTCCCAATATGGCTTACTTCAGCATCCACTTCTGGCAGATCTGCTTTCCTCACCCCAACATCAAGACTGGATCAGGTGTTCCTCAGGAGGGAGTGGTATCCAAGGTGCTGGACCAAAGTGTTTCAGATCCCAAGTTGTTCAGTGTCTGTGGTTTCCAGCTTGGACATTCTTTGCTTTTTGATTTTTTGTTTAGAGTCCACTAATGAGTGAGTACATCACCTGTTTATCTTTCTGAGTTTGTGATATCTCACTCAGGAAGATATTCTCCAAATCCATCCATTTGCCTGAAAATTTTAGGATATCACTTTTTTCTTACTGCTGAGTAGTACTTCATTGTGTAGGTGTACCACAGTTTGTTAATCCATTCTTCAGTTGAGGGGCCTGACAAACTTTTAGAGATTTAAAAATTCTGACAACTTATTTATTTGTAGTATGTGCCTTGTAAGACTTTGACTAAACTGACATGATAAATTTTCAACTTTGTGTCTATTTTATTATATCTTTAAGGGTATCAGATAGCTGTGCCCATGCAAACATTTATATACAGTATATTTTTACTTCAGTGGTCTATGAGAACACTTTCATTTAGCAAAGTAAATGCATGATATAAATTCCTTAAGAAATATAAAAGATCCCATGTACTTTCTTGTTGTAGTAGATTATGTACTATTCCATTTCTAAAGAGAGTTTGTTAAGTAGATAACCATAAGTCTCTGATGAACATGAATAAATATTTGTTCTGTTAGGACTCTGATCTTTCAATTTCATCAATGAAAAATGAACTTTATTGGTATAGTTTTAGATAAATGTCTTTGGAAATTTCAGATCTTTATATGCCAGCTTTGGCTTTTGTTTCTTTGATTGTTTACTATATTGTTGTTATTCTGAGACTGAACCTTGTGAAAACAGAGTAGTAAAGCCATTATGATCTGTCTGAGCCAACTGAGCTCTGAGATTTTGGTGTGCCATAATACCAAGCTTCTATGACATCTTGACATGGTTTCCATAATTTGTTGGAGGCTAAAAGGGATAGAATAAACTCAATCAGACAAACACTGCATATTGATATGCAGAAATCACATTCAGACTTACAGTGCATATTCTGCTTACTTAGAATTTTCACAATTTTCTTTTCATGATAAATTTTAATCAGATACTTTGTAGAAAGTTACTCTCCTCTGAATCCTTCCAAAGTGTCATTGTTGCCAAGGAAACCACTCCCTTATTATCTGTGCATTCACACTGTCTCACTCTCTGGCTCATTTTTCTCCTTTATCTTGCTTGTTCCATGATTCAACTGCAAGGAGTTAGAACAAAACAAATCTTTCTCTCCTTCAAGTGTATTGCTCATTTAAATAGTGCAGAATGCAAACTTCAATAGGGTTTATTAGTCATTCAGTCTTTTGTATTTTATGTAAAACGATAAACCAGATATGAAAATCCTGACTTGTTTTCTACTTTGCTACAGTGGATGAGTCAAAGTGTGTCGGAAGCCATTCTTCTGATCTGCTAGGTAGATGTAAGTTCTGTAAAAATCGGAAACATGTGGTTTGAATACCTTTATTGTGGCCTCTTTGCGTATGTAGTATGAAAAGGAAACTTGTAATGGAAATAGAAACATAAAAGGAAATGCTAAAATGGTGGGTTGCCTTTGGATAAGTCTGTTCTAAGTACTCATCTGTTTACATTCCTATTCTTTCTTACTTCAGGAAATATGCCTTTGATAGAATACCTCATTTCTAACCCTTTTAACATTTATGCATTTGATATTGTAAATATGCTAAGTATATGCTTTTTGTACTCTCTATACATTATATGTAAATATTTAAATTACTTTTATCAATTAAGGAAAACAATACTCAGTAATCTTTGTTAGCCTTAACATGCTTTATGTTGAATAAGCAGAACTGTGCAGGCATGGATTAACTGAACAGCTTATTGAGGATAATGGCATAACAAAATTTGACTTTTGATACAGAAAAATCTGATAAGATTAGATTCATGTTCTATATGTATAAACACATTAGCATATATATGTAGATAGACAGATAAATACACAGAGATATATGGGTATAACCTCGCTACATAAGTACATTTACATATAAAATATTCAGGGTTGTTTCTATAAAGAACTTGACATTTTTATTGAAATTATGTTTAAATTACAAGGTTCTCATACACTAAATTTGTTTTGCTGGAACTGCTGCACAAATTCATATAAGTGAGGTAAAAACTCAGTTAACTGGAATATTGGAGAATAATTTCTTGAAAATCTGCAAAATCCGATTACTAATTATTACTTTTGTTTTATTATTTTGAGCAGAAAAAATATTTGTTAGCACAAAACCATGAAAGCATATGTTGCTGAGATACCTTGATATGTTGATATGGGATGGGCAGGAGGGGGAAGAGAGTTTGAACAAGGGGATACATGGATAAAAAAAAAACTTTATTCATAATAAAAAAAGAAAAAAATAAAAACAGCTGGAGAATTTTTGTCATGCCTGTCACTGGGAGCTGAGATATATGTGTTCCACCTTGGAATCTGGCTGGCCTGTAACCAGGCACAAGTGATGTCATATGAGCCATAGGCTTAGTCTCTAAGAATAGCAGTTCTTTCATCAACTGGAATCCATGGTCACTAAGTCATGAATTTCAACTATCATTTTCTTGTCTGAGGATCCTGAGGGAAAGATTTTCAGATGAGGCCAGCCTTGTAGAAGTCCTTAGTAAGCACCAGGGATGTGGAAGTTGTCCTGAACATCAGATGCCACCTAGCTAAAAACCAAGTGACCCCACATGACACCCACCATGTAGAGTATCATGCTGATGAACTCAACCCAAATTCCTGAATCTCAAAACTGAAGCACAAAAAAATGAGTATTATTTTAAGATTTGTGTTATATTTTGGTTTTTACTTTTTGCGGGAAGAGGAGTGTTCATTTGTTGTTTGTTTTGTAGATGCAACAAAGATATTATAACCAGAGTGCTCATTTTCAGTTGAATAATTGTCTTCTTTTAAATTTAAAAAAGAAACATTCTAATCATATTGAATCTATTTCCTTAAATAGCATGTTTTTATGCTGAGAACTCAACATACCTTTTCCTAGGTTTTTAAAATATGTCTTATATAACTGTTACCTCTATTCACCAATTGTATAATAAATGTCACACCAGAACTTCTTACTCTGGTTAATAGTAACTGTTTTCCCTCTGTTCATGATTTCCTATCCTATTTCTTTCTTACTCCCACCTTTGGGAACTATCATTTAATCCTTACTTTCTAAATTAAAATTTATGTACTTTTCCTGTGAGTGAGACAGATTGGAACTTTTTTGCTAGTCTTATTTTATTTCAGACACTGGTCTTCAGTATCCTTAAAGCTTTAATGATGACAGTGTTTTAAAACCTTTCTGATGTGTAATAGTCTTCTCCTACAAAGAATTGTTTTCCTATATCATTTCTTTGAGTAATCAACTCCTCAGTAGGGTATTCCTAAACTCATGATTTTAGATGAATTTTTTTTTAAAAGCTTCACCTTGAAAAATTTATAGTGGTTGTAATAATTCCTAGTGACCATAACCAGATGTCTGCTTCACTTAACATTGCAATCGTTCATGGGTTTTTTTTGAAAATCACTATTCTTCTCGAATGATGGAGTTTTTAATGAATTTTTTGACCCTCTCTAAAGATAAGTGACACTGAACAGATTATAGTTTACATTTGTCTATTCATATCATCTTTAGAGCAATATCTTTCTAGTATATTATCAAATTAATTTCTGAATACTTATAAAATAAACTAAGTTCATCTACATAGCAAAATGGTCATGGCTGTGATCCTAGATTTGCAAGTGCGTTCACTGTTTTCAAATAAAATCAATGTGATACAGCGTTGACAATATATTTTAAATTCTCAATTTCTCACTGGAGACATATGGACAACTTAATACAATAAAAAATTCAATATATTTAAACTGCATAATGAAAAGTATAAACAAATTTGGTATAGAAAGGAAGACAAGTCAACATAAAAACATAACAATGAGGCCATGAATGATATTTCAAAAGCTAATATTGGATGGGAGGAAGTGTAATATAAGGATCAGCAAGGTAGGTTAGCAGGTAGACTTTCTGCTTATGATTTTTTCTTTGTTTTGTTTGATGTCTCTCTTTTTCTTCATTTTTCTTTTTGAGTGCTCACTTATTTTAGTCCCTCTTTCCCTAAATCCTTGTCTTTATTTTGTTAAACTTTGTTATTAATTTCATTCATTCTCTACATTTGTTATTTTATTCCTTCTCTTAAATCTGCGGTTTAGTTTGTTCTTATTTTTCAATTTCTTTGTAATACAGCAAAATGTTGATTGTGGTTTTCCTCTTTGCCCTATCAGCACTGATGATACTCAATACACTCTCCACTATATATGTTGTGGTCTCTTATATATCCATGATTTCAGTTGTTTGAATGAGTTCTTAATTTTTTAACTTATTTGATGACTTTAGAGAAAACTATTTGGTTTCCATGATTTGCATATTGTTAAGATGAAGATATTTGATTCCCTTGCATTATATACTTTCTGAGGTGTTTTTGTTGTTATTTGTTTGTAATTCCACTGACTTGCCATTTGGAAAGAATATTCATTATTTCAAATCTTTTTTTAAACATTGAACTATTCTTATATTCTATTACATGATATCATAGGAGGTCTATTCTGAAATCAGGATAAGAGTGTATATTCAACCACTATGGAATAGAATAATATAGAGGTCTGATTGACTTAAAATGGAAGGTAATCCTTTTATTTCTTTGTTAATTGTCTTTATATCATGTGTTCATTGTTTCCCTACTAAATTGCAGTCTATTTTTTTCTTTAAAGCCACTAATATTTGATTTGCATGTTGTATGCTCTAGTAGAGAGAACTAAATGATTTTAATTAAAATTTATTTTGTATGATGTAACTATCACCATTTCTGATTTCATTTATATTACAGTAACATGTAATATTTTACCCTTGCATTTTGATATATTATTATTCATAAAGATGCAGTTCTCATAAGGAGTTTATAGTTAGGCATCTTAACTGAACTGTTGCACTTTGAGGAGGTTTTTGGTCAGTCACAGCTCAGGGAACTCTGGGTCCTGTATCTGAAGTAGACAATGTAACAATGTTGCAGATTATGGGAGCCATAGACAGGGATATAGAATATTAGTGATCTGAATATAGGAAAAAAAGTTGGGGAAGCTCTAATTATGGAAGGACCTAAATATAGAAAGAGAAAAGAGGATAAAAATAATAGCAGCATGTCTAACAAAAGAAAAATAACTCATACTATAAACTCTCTACTCTAAAACCTGACTATAATACACACACACACACAGTTTATATAAGAATTTCCCATTAGGGCTGACAATGATCCTTTCAGGAGCCAAGAGTATTTAGCAAAAACTCCAACTTAAGCATGAGAATATATTTTATGAGTTATTGGTTGGTGCTGTCCAACACACTTTCAAAGTATTAAAGACTATTGGTATTTTCCTTATTTGCTCCTCAGAAGTATTAATATAAGTTCCTATTTCCAAAGACACCTATAATGTGCATCATTGTAGATTAATTTTAATTACTTTCTTTCTTGCTCATAGTCTGATAATCTTCCTTTGTGGTGAAGTGATTTGTTTAATAACATGATGTTATTAATCTTAGTTACTCTATTGCTTATTTTTAATTCATAGACTGAAGTGTTTAAAAGTGTGTTGGGAGAGTTAGATAGTGACCCATACATGTAACTCCAACATTAAAGAATTATTCATTAATGGCCAGCTTCAAGAATAGAATGAAATTGATTATGATAAGAATCTATGTTGAAATAATATCAGTTTAATAGGAGCTAACACCTGCCACCATTTAATTCCCAAGAAAGTTATTAACAAAACACTTTGAAGAGATGGTTCTGGCAATATTAAGTATTTATGCTGTAAAGTGAGGTAGGCCCATATCCCATAAGCCACAAATAATCAAGATGGATAAAAGCTCTCCAAGCTCTTGGCCAAATTTTCAGTTCTAATGTTTCATCTTCTCATAATTGATTCTGACAGCATATACTGCAATTATTACATCTCATTTACTTTGGAGTGCTTTAGTTTTCCTACAAATAATCTAAGTAATGTTTCTTTTGTACTTAGACTGTTAGCAAATTCTGTATTTGTGTAGCTAAACTTGTATGCAATCATTTGACATCATTCTTTCAGTGTTTTTCTTTGCTCATTGTGATGTTCTCTAGGTGTGAAGTCATACCTGAAGACATTTTAAGAAGAGGTCCAGTCAAGATTACTTTTTTCTTTCTTTTTTTAATCAAAGAAAAGTATTTTTAATGCTTTTTCCATCTAAGACAGGTTTAGAGCTTTATTCATGTGGGAGTTATTAATCCATGGAGATATATATGAGACTAAGCAGAGGATATGACCTTAGGAATTAACTAATTAAAACATTGCCTGCTTAATTGGTTGACTTAATGGAGTGACTTTTCAAAATGGTCATCCTGTCAACCTTGCATCCTGTTCTTTTTTTCCTTTTTATTTATTATAAATAAAGTCTCATTTTTTATCCATGTATCCCCTTAGTCAAATTCCCTTCCCCCTCCTGCCCCTCCCAGGCACTTTCTCTTATCCCCATCTCTCTATCTCCTCTCCAACAAGGGTAGGAGGTTCCAAGGTCCCAAGGTGGCTTAGTTTAGCATCCACTCCTGGCAGAGATGAGTTCCTCATCACAATATCAAGACTGGGTCAGGTGTTCCTCTGGAGGGAATGTGCTCCAAGGTGCCGGTGCAAGGTGTTTCAGATCCCAAGCTGTTCAGTGGTTGTGGTTTGCAGCTGGGATATGTTTGCCTTTTTGATTAAAGTCCACTAATGAGTGAGTACATATCCTGCTTATCTTTCTGGGTTTATGATACCTCCCTCAGGAGAATATTCTCCAAATTCAGCCATTTCCCTGAAAATTTTAGGATGTCATTTTTTCTTACTGCTGAGTACTACTCCATTGTGTAGATGTACCACAGTTTGTTAATCCATTCTTCAGTTGATGGGCATCTAGGTTGTTTCCAGGTTCTTGCTATTACAAATAATGCTGCTATGAACATAGTTGAGCTAATACTTTTGGTGTGTGAATGAACATCTTTAGGGTATATGCTTAAGAGTGCTATTGCTGGAACCTTGGGGAGAATGATTCCCAGTTTTCTGAGAAACCTCCATACTGTATTCCAGAAGGGCTGAAAAAGCTTACATTCCCATCAACAATGGAGGAGTATAAGCCTTGTTCAGCAACCTCTACAGCACATGCTGTCATCTGTGTCTTTTATCTTAGCCAATCTGACAGGTGTAAGGTGGTATCTCAAAGTTGTTTTCATTTCCATTTCTCTGAATGCTAAAGATGTTGAGCACTTTTTCAAGTGCCTTTCCGCCATTTGTAATTCTTCTGAGAATTTTCTTTTTAGTTCTTAACCCCATATTTTGATTTGGTTATTCAAGATTTTGGACTCTAGTTTCTTGAGTTCTCTCTATATTTTAGAGATCAGTCCTCTGTCACCTGTAGTGTTGGTAAAAAATCTTTTCCCATTCTGTAAGCTGTCGTTTTGTTCTATTGACAGTGTCCTTGGCTTTACAGAAGCTTCTGTTTCAGGAGGTCCCACTTATTGATTGTCTGGTCAAGATTTCTTAACTTTAGTTCATTTTACAATTGCCTATCTCTTCACTTTTGAATGACTGTTTTGTTCCATCTGGAATTTCTTTTTCTTTTTTTAATTTAAAATTTTCCCATACCCACCACTGCTTCCCCTCCCTCTACTCTTCCCATTTCCCCCTCCCAGCCTTTCTCCACCCCATCCCCTATCCATTCCCTAAGGAGAACAAGGACTTGCAAGATGAGTCAATTTCTCTAGCATATTTAGTTGAGGTAGACCCAGTTCCCTCCCCCATATCAAGGCTGAGTAAGATGTTTCTCTGTACAGAATGTGCTCTAAGACACACCAAGAATAAGCTCTTTCTGACTGCAAGAGGTTCCACAAACTGCCCATGCTGTTTGACGGCATTTTACATTTGGAGGATTTAAATCCATTCCAGGAAGGTTTCTCAGCTGTCATTTTAGAATCAAAGAATTCCCAATAGCATGCCATGCATCTCTGTGGAATTCTTCCTCTTGATCCTGATCCCTTTGCTCATATAATCTCGTCTCTCTCTCTTCAGCTGGTCCTGGAGCTAAGCTTGGTGCTTAGGTACGAATCTCTGCATCTGCATCTGGATAAAGGTTCTATAATGGCAATTAAGGTAATCATTCATTTAAGTATAAGGGAAGTCCTGTTTAGACATACCTCCTCTACTATTGCTTGGAATCCTAGTTTGGGTAATCTTGTTTTTTTTTTTTTTTTTTTTTTTGAGTGTTTCCAGAGCGCCAAGTTTCTCTCTAACACCACAATCTCTTCCTCTACCAAAATATCCATTTCTTTTTTTCTCCTCTGTTGCTCCCCCTGCTCAATCATTCCATTCTCTCATGTTCTCTTCCTTCCTCCCCTTACTCCTCCCCCTTATGATTGTAATTTATTCAGGAGATCTTCTCTATTCCCCCCTTCCCAGGGAGATACATCAATGTCTCTCTTTGGTTTATCCTGTTATCTATCTACTTAGGGCTTGTGGATTATAGTCTGGTTATCCTTTGCATTATGTCTAAAATCCACTTATGAGTGAGTACATATCATGTCTATCTTTGAGTCTGAGTTACCTGACTCAGGTTGATACTCTCCATATTCATTCATTTACTTGCAGATTTCAGGATATTTATTTTTTATTTTATATTTATTTATTTATTTTTACTGTTGAGTAATACTCTATTGTGTAAATGTACCACATTTTTAAAAATTCATTCTTTAGTTTAGGGGCGTCTAGCTTGTTTCCAGGTTCTGGCTATTATGAATAATGCTGCTATGAACATAGTTGAGCTAAAGCTCTTGGGTTGGAAATATGCATCCTTTGGATATATTTCCAATAAAAGTATTGCTGGATCATTGCATAGATTGATTCCCAGTTTTCTGATGAACCACCACACTGATTCCTAAAGTGGCTGTGCATGTTTACATTACTACCAAAATGGAAAAATATTTCATATGGTAGAATTATGTTGTTACATTGCAAATAATTGTCTCACTTACTGGTTTAATACAAATGCTGACTGGCTGAAGGCAGACAGAAAGTGTGGGAATGGTTACCAGACTAAGAGAATTCTGGCAACAGGAAGAGCAGAGCAGAGATGCCAGAGAGATGCCAGTGAGACACAAAGTTGAAATGCTGCTGAGAAAAGGTAACAAGCTGAATGGCTGAACAAGATAAGAATCATGGGTTAGTTTAAGAGCAAGAGCTGGCTAACAATATGACAGAACCATAAGCTGATCCGCATAAATTAACACAAGTGCCTATATATTTTGGTTGGACAGTGGTTTATAACCTCAAGGTTAGACTGGAAAGGCCAGAAACATACTTCTAAAGTTCCCCTTGCTCTGCATTCCCTCCAGTATAGGTTGTCTTCTGTATTTTTTGATCATAGACATTCTGACAGGTATAAAATGGTATGTCAAAGTTGTTTTGATTTGCATTTTTCTGATGGCTAAGCAGAATGAGCAATTCTTTAATTGTCTTCCAGCCATTTGAAATTCTTCTGTTGAGAATTCACTATTTAGCTCTGAATGCGTTTTTCAAATTGGATTGTTTTATTTTTTGACCTCTAACTTCTTGAGTTCTCTATATATTATAGAGATCATTCCTCTCTCAGATGTAGGCTTGGTGAAGATATTTTCCCATCATATAGGCTGTCATATTGTCTTATTGACCATGCCCTTTGCCTTACAGTAGTGTCTCACTTTCAGAAGGTCCTATTTATTAATTGTTGTTCTCACTGTATGTGCTACCAGTGTTATATTTAGGAAGTGGTCTTCTGTGACAATGTGTTCCACTTTTTTTCTATCCAGTTCAGTATAACAGGATTTATGCTGAACTATTTGATTCACTTGGATTTGAGTTTTGTTCAGGGTGATAAATATAGATCTATTTGTATTCTTCAACATACCACCATCCAGTTATGGTAGCACCATTTGTTGAAAATGCTATCATTTTTTCATTGTATATTTTTGGTGTCATTGTCAAAAATCAGCTGTGCATAAGTGTGTAGATTAGTGTCAGGCTCTTCAAGTCTGTTCCATCAATCCATAAGTTTGTTTTTATGCCAGTCCCAAGTTCCAAGCTGTTTTTATTATTGTAGCTCTGTAGTATAGCTTTAAGTCAGAGATGGTAATGCCTACTGAAGTTCTATTATTGAACAGGATTTTTATTCTCATGGTAATCCTGGGTTATTTTGGTGGGTTTCTTTATCATATGAAGTTGAATATTGTTCTTTCAAGGTCTGTTTTGGGACTTTTAAGGGAATTGCATTGAATCTGTAGATTGCTTTTGATAAGATTGCCATTGTTACAGTGTTGATCCTTTATATCCAAGAGCTTGGGAAATATTTCTATTTTCTGATATCTTGGTCAATGATTTAAAGCTCTTGTCGTACAAGTCTTTCCCCTTCTTAGTTAGAGTTACCCCATGATATTTGATGTTACTTGCAGCTATTGTAAAGGATAATTTTTTTCAGCCCTCTCATGATTTTTGTATATGAGGTCTATTGATATTTTTAGTTCATTTTATATTCTGCTACATTGCTGAAACATTCCCTGGTAGAATTTTGGGGGTTATTTGTGTATACTATAATATCATCTTAAATAGTGATCGTTTGACTTCTTCCTTTTCTACTTGTATTCCCTTGATCTCCTTTTGTTCTTTTAATTAATGCTCTTGCTAAAATTTTGAGAACTATGTTGAATAGATAATGAAAGAATAGACAGCCTTGTCTTATTCCTGATTTTAGTGGGATTCTTTGCATTTCTCTCCATTTAGTTTGTTGTTGGCTTGCTATGTTTTGCCTTTATTATGTTTAGATATTTTTCCTGTATTCCTGAATTCTCTAAGATCCTTATCTTAAAGGAATGTTGGAAATTGCCAAAGGCTTTTTCAACATCTAATGAGATGATCAAAAAATAATTTTTTTAGGTTGTTTATATGATGGATGACATTGACAGTTTTTTAATGTGTTGTACCATCCTTTGTCTCTGGGATAAAACCTACTTGACCATGGTGGATGATCTTTTTGGTATGGTTGTAATTGTGTTTTAGTATATTATTGAGTATTCTTGCATCAATATTCATGTGGAAGACTGGTTTATAATTTTATTTCTTTGTTGTGTTTTTGTGTTTTTTTGATATCATGGTAATGTAGCCTCATAAAAGGTTTGGCAATATTCTTTCGGTTTCTATCTAGTGGAAGAAATTGAGTAGTATTGGTATTAGTTCTTCTTTGAAAGTATGGTAGCATTCTGGGCTGAAACTGATGCTATTACATGTGGGACAAGACCACACTATTAGTAACCACACTACAGTTTATTTATGCAAGGTGCCGGGCAAGTTCAAGGAAGGGAAGAGAGAAGGGAGAGTGACCACCATCATGGCATTTTTTTTTTTTTATGGGAGAGCAGGTGGGCACAGGTTTACCTAGCCTCAAGAATGAGTGAATATGGATGAGGAGACGATGCTGGGATTGCTCGGGATTTTTACACTCATCCCCATTTATCCTTAATTTCATCTTGAATCCAAATAATACTGGAAATTGTATCAATGGTTTTATTGAACTCACTTTGATTCTTCTAGGCTCTTCTACTATTGACAAATTCCTTTGTTTGCCAACATCTTGTTTCAGAGACTCTACCTATAGATGCTTTTATGAAAATCTGTGTTTTTAAGAGACAAACAAAATTAAGTGTCTCCAACCTGAACACTTAGCTCCAGTGCAAAGGTTGTATTAACTGCTATGTCCTCCTTATACCCTTGCTATACTGATTAGGGCTTAAGTTGTCTTGGTGAGACAACTGTTGGTCAATGCTAAGCAGAATCATGCTTGATTTTCAGTCTTAAGGATCTCCCTAAGCTGAAGATGAGCCTAGGTGTAGGCTCCCACTGGCGCTAGTAGAGTCTAAGACAGTGGTCCATCCTATTGTTTCTCAGTTCTTTACCTAAGTTTGGAAAGGACTAAAGAGTGGGTCTGGGAGCACTGGCCTATGTGTATGTGCTTTTCCTACATTTGGCAATGTGAAACTTGAAACAACCATTTGTCTACCAGAGTTTACAATAAGTCAATCAACACTTAGTCTCACAGCTGGAAAGACCTTTATAGTCTTGGGGCAAACACAGGTAACATAATTAATCCTACTTCTATGTAGGTGTCTTACTGACCTGGGCTTAATCCAAAGAGACCATCTGTGACCTTTGGCCTGGGTCTAAGAGCTTTGATTCCTGCATAGTTCCAGTAATCCCTGCAGTGAGTCAGGTATTAAACTCCAAGGCGTTGTCTCATGCTAGCTTTGGTGTCTTGTTCTGTGCCTGATATTGGATTATGAGCTATGAAGGCATAGGTCAACCACATAGAATATACTGTAATTGGTATCATTTAATTTAGATAGTTTAAATTTTCTTTACTAACAATCTAAAGACACTGTGATCATGCCACTAACAGAATATCAGTGAATGTGTTCATAGTATTTGCTTGAGGAGACCAGCAGTGAGAGTCAGTTTTTCACTGACCATCAACCAGAACCAAGGTTTGTGTCTAAGGTCATAATTATTTTTTCTTCTACAAAAAGAATGTCTTGCCATCTTGCTTAGAGTTTGGGCAGAAGTAACACTGGGCACATCCCTTCCTGCCTTCTTATGTAATATTTCATTCTGTTATACTTAAAATGGCACAATGATCTCTCACTTTAATTTTGTTTCATTTACAGTCAATTCCTGGCTATCTAACTATGAATTAAAAATAAAGAGAAAAAAATAATAGCAAAAGATTTTTTTAAAAATACATGAGAATTTATCTACACCTTCAGTTTAGTGGGCAGTTTTTTGAATTGTGTATATACTGAATAGTAATATGAAAAATTATGCTATTATGTTAAACTATATTAGTAAGGACATATTGGCAAAAATTCAGTATAGGAAAAATACTATAAATTATTAGGAAATTAATAGCAAGTTACCAAGAATGAAGGCTTGTGACTTAACACATGAAATTCAAAATTTTGCTGAGAGCTAATAGGATTATTTTCCCTCAGATAAGGCAGGATTCTTTAAGATTATCTATTATATATAAATAAATAACTATTTAAATTCTCCATGAGCAAATATTATTATTTTTATGATATTTTAAGTACATTAATTTTAGAGGCTATTGTACTGTTTTAGCTATAAGCTCTAAGAGTTGATGCTATTGTGGCTTATTTAAACAAATGAGTACACAGACACTGTGTGTAGTTATCAAGGTAAAGCTCTCTCTATTATCTCTGAAATATTTGATACCTCTGTAGCTAAAGAGACTTACATTTTACACATCAGTTTATAGTTCCCTTTGATTAAACAGAGTTAATTTGATGGCCTTGTGGAAAGTGTGGTAAGCAATCATACACTTGCTTTAAGTAATCTTCATTGATTTTAGTCCTTTTTAGTTCAATATACCAGCAATTCTTTGCTGGTTCTGCAGAGTTTGCCTCCTTATTAATAAGTCTTTTGGCCTTGTTACAAGATAACTGAGATAACTCAAAGATAGAAGGCTAAGGAAGGTTTGTAGTTTGAAAATTTTCAATTATATAACACTTTGGGCCTTTTGAGAAGGTACATTTTTGCAGTACTTGCTAGATGAATCTATTCCTACCTTAACCCAGGAGGATCTCTCTCTCTCTCTCTCTCTCTCTCTCTCTCTCTCTCTCTCTCTCTCTCTGTGTGTGTGTGTGTGTGTGTGTGTGTTATAACACACCAAGCACACACACACACCCACACAGATAGATAGATAGATAGATGCTTGTATGTGTATAAGTGGTGTGTGTTATATCCATAACACACCAAGAAAAAAAGTCAACATTAAATACTACTTTGAAGAGTAGGTCTGTTCAACTAAGATGATCTAAAGTTCTATTTTTACTTTATTTACTATATTTTTTCAACAAAATATGTTTTTGTGAAATAGGAGAAAAGATAAAAATCTAAAACTATTAGTTAATAAAAATAATAAATATAGGAAGAAGAAACCTCAAGTTCTTTTTTTAAAAAGTGGACCATAAACAACAAAAAATTACACAAATCAAAGCAAACACACACAAATGCATTCCACTATTAGCCTTTAGGGACTCAATTGGAAGATGGATAGTCAGGTCAGCTTCCTTTACAGGCTTTAAGATGAACTGGAGTTCTGATGTACAGGAAATGAGTTTATGCTTCACTGCTCTCTGATCTGCTTTGGGGGACAGGCCACCCTTAGCGGACCTATCTGACCCTTCAGAACCTTCACAGCATCTCTATCCTTTGGTTCTTTTGTATAGTGAGCTGAGTAATTGCTTTTTTATTTAGTCTAGATTTCAGTTCTTCAATGCTTGAAGCCACTGGCATTCCAGACACCCAAACATTATTAGCCAGTGAACTTCTTTTCTGTGTCTTCACAAGTCCAGATTCCAGAATCTGAAGATTCCAGAGGGCTGTTCTTGGAAGACACACATGCTTCAGTGCTTCAATGCTTACCCAGAGGCTCACACTTATCAATGCATATGAATAAATAAGAGCACATGCTTAGACATGTTTTGAACCCTGGAACATAAGTATAGGGAAGAGAGAAGGGAGGAAATGAGAGTAGTGGGAGTAAGAAGATACTCTTAAAGAAAACTAAAATGAAACATGAAACTGTAACAGCAAGCTGTACTTCTAAAGTGGGAATACAGAACCTTAGAGTACTTTTAAAAACAGAGTACAATTAAAAGAAAGCACACCTTAGCTTTCTTATTCTTAGCTCCTCTGCTAAAAATAAAAATTTACGCAGTAAATTTCTCTTGCCATGATGGTGTTCTGTATAACTATTACTAGGTACTAAAGGAATCAATTTAAAGTTTTTTAAATTATGACTTCCCCAATATTGAACGCTTCCTACAAAGTTATAAAATCAGTATGCAGAAGTAAAGAAACAAACAAGCCAAAAGTGTTAAACACAAAATACTAGTGCTTGTGCATCTGTAAACTCTCAATTTTTACTTTGCCAAATTGAAACTTCATTACACAGAATTGCAGCACTTCTATTACTTGTTCTAATTCTATGAATAATTAAGGTTTTATCAGAGGAGCTATAAAAATCCACTCTGTGAATTTAAAACACACTTTGCCCTACAAAGCACACTCCCATTTCAGAATGAAATTGGAAAGACAAGGACAGGTGCCATGTACAGATCGGCATTATTCTAGTAAATAACAGAGCTTAATCATGGCCATTCTTTCACCACTATCCAAAGGAAGGAAGCTGTTTTGGGAATTCTCCTTTTTTTTGTAGTGAATTTAAATGCACTTTATTTTTAGACAACCTACATTACATGTCTTTTCTTTAAAAAAAAAGAAAAAGAAAAAAAATGTCTCCACTCCAGATAAATCATGGTCCAAATAAAACTTCAAGATGACATCAGTCCCATTTGTCCTAAGTCCTGGTGTTGCTGGATAGTAAGCAGCAGCTGGTTACAGTGACAGGTGATAGATCCAATTTGTTAACATTTTTCCATCTCCAGGCCATCCTTAAAGAAAATCATGAATGGAGTCACACCATCTTCACGGTAGTCCAGGAGAGCAACCATGCCATCTGGATTCATATTCTCACCAATCAATAACTACCAGTTTTTCATTGGTAATTCTCCTTTATTTGGGATCTGATGGAGAGTGAGAGGGAGCAGATTCATCTCTATATGTCAGAAGCCATTTGTAACATTATTTGGTTGTAGTTATAATACACGGCATGAGATTTCTTTTCTCAACAACATTTTAATTGTATGTATATCAACAGATAAACATTGACTCTTGGTTCTATGTTGCACTGAAGACCACCAAAGTGCTTCATTCATTGACACAAGTTTTATGCTAATTTCTTGGAAGCTTTATAGACCTCAACTTTTGGAAGGCCGTATTCCATTAGCTCATAGAATACCCCTTTTCTGTCTTTCCCTTTAATTTTTAAAATTTTTTCCAATGATTTTTTTTATTTTTATTGAATTTTTTTCATACTGTATAACCTGACCACATTTTCTCCTCCTGTGAATCCTCCCAGATTCTCCCTACTTTGCATCTATCCAACTCCATGCCTATTGTTTCTCTGTCTCTCTCTCTTCAGAAAATAGTCAGACAATCAAACGATAAAGTGAATAATAACTTATTGACTAAAGATGGGCACTTATGTCTACTTCCCCTTATCAGCTTTGGAACCCCATCTGGTTTGAACAGGCCTCACATATACCACAACAGTGTACATGAGTTCATATGGCTGTCAGTCCTGCTGTATCTATATGACATTGTTTACTTGGGTGTCATCAATCTCTTCTTTTTCTTACAGTTTTTTCATCTCCTCTTTGGTATAGCTCTCTGAACTCTAAAAAGAGGAATTAGATGAGAACATTTTAAGATCTAATATTTCAAAATCTCTGTTTCTGCCTATTGTCCAGTTAAGGGTTTCTGTGCTAATAGGAGACTCCTGCAAGAGGGAGCTTCTTCAATAATGGCTGGAGATAATACTTGTCTGTGTCCTATCTTGGTATGGTCAAAAGAGGTCTCAGGTAAAGCCAACATTGTTTTCTTCATAAACCTAAGCATTATGAAAAATATTTGGTATATGTGTAGAAGCTGAATCCATATCTTAAAAATAAAAATAAATGAGAAACAGTTAGGCACTAAAAGGACCCCCAAATGTTCTGCTCTACACTACTATGAATAGTCCACATGTCAATGAGCTAACTAGTATTAAGCATTAAAAAACAATGGCAAATGAATATGGAAAAAGCATGTAGCACTAGTAATTATCCTTATTATGGAATGACTGATATGTCTAAATCTTGACATGTTTTTGCTATTTAATACTCACAAGGTATTACAGACAAGATTATGTCCTTATTTTTCAGATGAAGAAATACAAATCTGAAAAGAAAAAAAACACATTATATGATAATTAGGTACCCAAGGCAAAACTTCCACAGCAGCCTGCCTGGCTCTCCTGCCTATGGGCAATACCACATCTCTCAGCAGGAACAACAGCTAGGTCTTAGCCACCTCCCTCTGGGTCCTCAACTAGTTCTCTTTTTTTAGGAAGTGTAAAAGGCCATAATTTTACAACTGATGTAAATGAAATGCTTGGATTTTATACCACTTCCCTTGGAAGCCTTCTTAAGCTTGGGTTTGCAAGGTTTAAGCTCTATTGAGCTGCATTGTGCTGCTGAGCCTGTTCCAGAACTCCCTTTGACTCCAGGAAAGCATTTTTGAAATGGCAAGATGTTGGGTAGCAAAATACAGCCCAGGCTAGTCTTTAGCCTCGAGTTGATTAATGGTATGCACAATTATTAGGCCCTAGTGTCTTATCTTTCTATGAGCAGTTTATGTCACTTGGGAAAGTGTTTTCAAAAGGTAAATATACACAGGATTAAGAATGACTGAATATTATTCCATAATATATATAGAAAGTGATGCTGAATGAGGGGAAGTCAGTAGTGTAGGCATTTAAGTCATTTCTCTATCTTTGCTGCTACAGAACTCAATGACTGTAAGAGTGTTAATATTTGGGGAGGATCCTTCTTTCCTTTTATTATTATTATTATTATTATTATTATTATTACTATTATTATTATTATAAACAAAGAAATCACACTTTCTATCCTTGTATATCCTTATTCAAGGTTCCTTCCCCCTCCCGCCACATCAGGTCATTCTTTCTTCTCCACAACTCCCCATCCCCTCCCTGGGCAGGCAGCCGACAGTCCCATGGTCCCACTGTCTCAATATTGTTTAGTTCAGTCTCCACTCCTGGCAAATCCAGTTTTCTACCTCCTCCCTCAAGAGTGAGTCAGGTGCTCCTCTTGGGGGAGTGGGATCCAAAGAGTCAGTCCAGGGTGTTTCTGATCCCAAACTGTTCAGTGGTTGTGGTTTGCAACTTGAGCATGCTTATTTTCATGTCTTTGAATTTTTGGATGTCTATTTTCTCTGAGAAATCTCTATAATTTTTGCCACAGGGTTACTTTATTTTGCATTCACAACAAATGTAAGCAATGTTTGACTTCTCCAAAATTTCACCACACTTGTTGTTTTGTCATTATTTTTTATTTATAGCCAAATTTACTATTTTAAAGGGATGAATTACTGTGTTTTCGAGAACTGGTGAATTTTTCTCATGAAGCATTTATTTAATTATTTTTTATCCGTAGATAAACAGGAGTCTCATGTCAGTGAAAGAACCTGAATGATCAGAGAGGTGAAGCCAACTGTGACTTCCTCCCTTTTAAGTACCTCAGTCAAAAAGGCTTGAGATTCTCTCTCAGCTCTGCCTTACTGTTTCTGTCTCCTATCTGTCATCAATCCAAGACCTATATGAATAATTTTGGTCAGCTAGTGACTAGCTCCACCCTCTGAATTAAAGTAAACTTTATTGTCAAAATGCAGTCAAAATAGCACAAAACATTCTACTCCTCTTTGTCTAAATAAAAAGGGAAGGTTTTTAACTAACATTGTAAAACTATATACAATAAGTACAGTAACTATTTATGAATACATACAGGCAAGAATTATACTAACAAGTCTAGTCTCTTTCATTTTGGCAAATTCAGAGAATACTGCATTATCTACCCTTTCTTGGTGAACCCAAAATTTTGTATATAATTACCTTTCTATATAACTTTTATTACCAACTTAAAATTATGAATTTATTTTCTGCATTTGGTATTAAGAAAAACTACAACTATCTACTCTTTAATTCCATCAGAGACCTGGGAAGGATATAACATTACCTGAGTAAAGAGGGAGTGCAGAGCAATCAACTTCCAAAACTAAGAAATGACAGAAATAACTGGATTTCTGGACAGTCACCCAATGATCCTCTGTAACATTGGGGCATCCATCTTCAGCCTACAGGCCTAGAATATCTGGTAGGATTTTCTGTGATGATGGACTTTTGAAAGGATGTCTTGATTTGTCTTGGCAATGTTTGGTGATCACTTTCTTTTGTGTCTTGCTTATCTAACTTGGACAATATACTGTCAGTAGTTGAGGCAGGGACAGTTAAATGCCCAGTGGCTAACTTTTGCCACCAAGAAAATAAACCCCACAAAGAGTTTCTACAATGCCCACCATCTTCTTTGAAGTAGATTGGTGCTGCCAGGAGCATATTTGTTCATTGTTATTAAAAGCTCTTATATGCCATAGTCTGTAGATCTCTGAACTGTCTATCCAAATTTCTGTTTGACTTTGAAAACTTATTTAACATGACAACAATTTTGATTGTAATAGGTACCTACTAATCTATATTTCTTCATTATTCCAAATGGTTTGTAATAATAGCTTTTAAGGACTAGCAATATATATTACATTATTAAATAAGCTATATATATAAAATATCTTAAACAAGAGTAAAATTCATATAGAGTATGATATAAAAAAATAACCTCAAGTTTTTATCAATATCAAAAATATACAATATACAAAATTCCATATCAATGTAAAACATTTAAGACTAGGAGTTGCAATTTTAGTTTAAAAGAAGATCCAATGATCTATCCTTTTATTCTCTCATTTCTATTTTCTGATATCCTCTTCAATTTCTTTCTTCAGTGATTTAAAATTTTTGTCAAATAGGTCTGTTACTTCTTTGGTTATAGTTACTCCAAGGTATTTAATACTATTTGCAGCTATTATGAAGGGTAATGTTTCCCTTATTTCTTTTTCAGCTCTTCTATCTTTAGTGTATAGAAGGGCTACTGATTTCTGAATTTATCTCGTATCCTGCTACATTGCTGAAGGTGCTTATCAGCCATAGCAGTTCCTTGGAAGAATTTTGTGGGTCACTTATGTATACAATCATATCATCTGCAAATAGAGATAGTTTCACTTCTTCTTTTCCCATTAGTATCCCTTTAATCTCTTTTCGTTCCCTTATTGCTTTAGCTAAAACTTCGAGAACTATATTGAATAGATAAGGGGAGAGAGGACATCCTTGTCTAGTTCCTGATTTTAGTGGTATTGCTTTGAGTTTTTCTCCATTAAGTTTGATACTGGCTGTTGGCTTCTTATAAATCGTCTTTATTATATTTAAGTATTCTCCCTGTATTCCTGATCTCTCCAGGGCTTTAATCATAAAAGAATGCTGGATTTTGTAAAAGGTTTTTTCAGCATCTAAGGATATGATCATGTGGTTTTGTTCCTTTACTTTGTTTATATGATGGATAACATTTACAGTTTTTCATATGTTAAACCAGCCCTGCATTTCTGGGATGAAGCCTACTTGGTCGTGGTGGATGATATTTTTTATACATTGTTGTATATGGTTTGCCAAAATTTTGTTGAGAATTTTTGCATCAATTTTCATGAGGGAAATTGGTCTGTAATTCTCCTTCTTTGTTGTGTCTTTGAGTGGCTTGGGTATTAGGGTAATTGTGGCCTCATAAAAGGAATTTGGCAATATTCCTTCAGTTTGTACTGTGTGAAATAGTTTGAGGAGTAACGGTAGTCATTCTTCTTTGAACGTCTGGTAGAATTTGGCGCTGAAACCATTCTATCATTTCTATATCCCCTTTGTCTTTTCAAAACACAATACCTTAATATAATCTCATTAGTTTGCCTTTTTTCTAATCATTACCAATAACATCTTGTGTCCATTTCCCTAAAGAATGACAAATATTTATAATCCATTGAATGACTAAAAATATGCACCCTACCTTTTGGGAACGTGGGTGTCATATTTTGTAGATTTCCATCTGCTCTCTGGTGTTGATAGAATCTTTTGAGAACCTTGATAAAATTAAAATAATGGTCAAGTCCTGATAGAGTTAGCTGCATCATTTGTTGTTAGTCTCTGTGTAATGGGAAAGTGTAGTGCTTATCTGAAGTCTTGGCTGCTGTAGTGCATAAGTCTTGACCATCTTAGATATACACCTTGAAATTATCCTGAGCAGTTTGTAGTCCAAACCTGATTTTTGGGTAGTATTTGTCAGCTTATTGGCTTTAACACAATCCAAGTGGAATTATTTTTGTGAGGCCCAGTCATTCCTTTGAAGAGTTCAAAGGTCACTGTTAGAAATGGTAATGGTTTATGGTAGAAAACTTATGCATTTTAAATGTCATATGCATCAGATCTTGGAGGTTAAAGGACTACAATCTGTTAAGTACAACCAGAATACAAAACTTAATTCTAGTTATCTGATAGAGATTCAAACCCAAAATCATGTACAGGAAGCTAGATTAAGCCTTTTCAAGAATTAGTACTCTTTAAGACTATTAATATCAAAACAGAAAGTTTAAATATATTAATATTACAAAAACTAATATATATATATGTAAATACTATGAAATTTGAGATAATGTTTGTACCTTAAAAAAAATTTGAAAGAGCCAAAATAAAACCTAAGTATTATCAGACTATTGGCAATTGGATAGTTTCGTGATGTTGTTCTTTCTTTTTCCCACACCAGGTGGCTCTTTTAACATGAAACAGTATTTTGGATTTTTCTTTAACAAGCTAGTTTGGATTTACATAAGGAAAAAAAAACACACTTTAACTCCAAAACTAGTTTTAATTTTTAATTGAACTTGGACTGCAGAAAGACCATTTGCCTTATATGTCTGTAGAGAATAGCAGAAACAAACATTTGGGAAGATCTATGAAACTTTATCGTGCTGGAAAATATCAAACAACACTCCTTATGCTATTTTTGTCTGTAGCGCTATGACTAAACAAGTCTACTTTTAAGTCAGTCCATTTATAAATTTTATCTTGAGATTTTTTAATAGAACTCATATTCTGAAATACATTTTTAATTTATTCTTTGGGAATTTAATACATATATATTCCCCATCCAACTCCTTCTCTAGTATATCTCCCTTTCAACTTTATCTTCTGCCTTTTTAACCCACTGAATCCATATGCACAACTATGTGAGGTCAGTGATAGGCTCATGGACAACCTATGTAGGAAAAGATCCCTGAAGAAATTGACTTATCTTCCCTCAGCAATCATCAGTTGCCAAGAGTTACTTGGCTAGAGGTGGGGCCTCATAAGCAACTGCCCATCCTTTCTGGAAGTTTGCCTGGCTGGATTTTCTCCAGGTCCTGTAAAGGGAACTGTAAAGTTAAGCCTATATATGTGCAACCACCTTAGATGTCTGTAGAACATAGGGATTAATTTGTTTTGTTTTAAAATTTCTCCACACCTCCTAGTTCTTACATTTTTTTATGCTTCTTCTTCCCCCAGCCTTTGGGGTGAAATAGTTCTTTATCTTTTATATTTTAGAAATAAATTATGTTTCACATATGTGCTTTATAAATGCCTAGGCTTGTGTTTCTCTGTGCCATTCTTGTTTCCTTTTCTTTATAAAACAGTTTTATTTGAATTATTGCTTTCTTTCTTTTAGCTCATCATGCCTGTTTTGTAGGTGTCAGATCCATGATATCACTGCAGAAACCTGCATTATAAATAGTGCTCCTTAGGTTTCCTTGGAGTTAGAGAATCTTTTCTTTATATTTAATTGCAATTAATTTTAGATGGATTTTCTTTCCTTGGAACATAAAGTAAAAATTTATTTCATTCTTTTGCTTGTTGATATCTTATCTCCCTAGGAAGATAAAAGGCAAAATTCTCTCCTACCCTCCTATATCCTTTTGAGCTGGAAGTCTTTATGCTTTTCTCTTGTTTCACAAAAGATTCTTTCTTTGTTTTACCCTATAATGTATGTATATGTAGATTTATTTAAGTATGTCTTATTGCCAAAGGCCTGTACCTGGTTGCCTATTTTCTTCTTCAAGTTTTAGGAAATCTTCATTTGCTATATTTCTTGGTACATGTTTTATGGTTTTTTATTATATACATTTCAATGTTTTCCAAACTAATTTTTTGAATGGTCCAAACAGTCCCTACATTGTCTTTGATATTGTATCTGTTTTTCTTTTATTCCTATGACAGATTTCTTGTCAATTGCTTTTTTTTTGTGGGGGGGAGTGAGTAAAAAAGGCTTTATTTTGCTAACACTTCCACAGTTCATCATCCAAGAATCAGTCCAGGAATTCAGGCACACCGTGGTAAGATATGAAAGAATGCTGCTTACTGGCTTGCTCTTTCTTCATGGTTTACTTACTCGGCCTGCTTTCTTACAGGTTCCAGGCCCACCAGCCCCAGGATAGCACCACCTACAAGGGACTGGACAGTCTCACATCAGTCAATAATTAAGAAAAGCCCTACTGGCTTGTCTGTAGCACAGTCTTATGGGGGTATTTTCTCAACTAGAATTTCCTTCTCTCAGATAACTTCAGCTTGTGGCAAGTTGACATAAAAACTAACCAGTAGAGTATCTTCTATAAGACTAAACTAAGGGAAGAAACGAGGAGTAAAAAACAGTGGAGTCCATCAAAAGCCAAGAAAAAACCAATTTGTCAGACACTGGCCCAAGGAATCAATTTGATGATACCTAAAAAGAAGCTTTTAAGTAATTTCAAAGCAGTAACGTCATATTCTACCTAATGATGATAGGTCTGAAAATCTCACCTCACCTTCAGCATATCTCTTCATTTTAGCTTTTGTGCAAGCTGAGGTTTATGAAGGATGTGTCTGGAGAGTTTAAGTTATATTTAGTTCTTAGTAATAACATGTAGCATTTATGTGAGGTAGACCAAAAATAAATAAAGAATAAATATTTCCTAGGCTCCAACATCTAACACAGTGGGTCAAATGACCCCTTCACAGGGGTCACCTAAGACCATCAGAAAATTCAGATGTTGGCATTACAATTTTTTATAATGACAAAAGGCTTAATTTTTAGCCATGTATATCCTTGTACAAGCTCCCTTCCCCCTCTACACTTTCCAGTCACACTATCTTCTCCACACCTCTTTATCTCCTCTCAAACAAGGGCAAGAGGTCCCAAGGTTTCCATATGGCTTAGTACAACACCCACTCCTGGCAGATCCACTTTTCTCACACCAACATCAAGACTGGGTCAGGTGTTCCTATCGAAGGACTGTGATCCAAGGTGCCAGTCAAAGGTGCTTCAGACATCAAGCTGTTTAGTATTTGTGGTTTGCAGCTTGGACATGCTTTGCTTTTTGCTTTTTTGTTTAGAGTCCACTAATAAGAGATTACATCCCCTGCTTATCTTTCTGGGTTTGTGATAACTCACTCAGGAGGATATTCTCCAAAAACATCCATTTCCCTGCAAATTTTAGGATATCATTTTTTCTTACTGCTGAGTAGTACTCCATTGTGTAGATGTACCATATTTTGTTAATCCATTCTTCAGTTGAGGAGCATCAAGGTTATTTACAGGTTCTTGCTATTAACAATGCTTCCATGAACATAGTAGAGCTAATGCCTTTGGAGTGCAAATGTGCAGCTTTAGGGTATATGCCCAGTAGTCGTATTGCTGGATCCTTGGGGAGATTGATTCCCAGTTTTCTGAGAAATGGCCATACTGCATTTCATAGTGGCTGAACAAGCTTACACTCCCACCAACAATGGAAGACTGTTCCCCTTTTTGTGTAATCTCTCTAGCACAGGCTGTCATCTGTGCCTTTTATCTTAGCCAATCTGACAGGTGTAAGGTAGTATCCCAAAGTTATTTTGATTTCCATTTCTCTGATGGCTACATATGTTAAGGACTTTTTCAAGTGCCTTTCAGCCATTTGTAATTCTTCTGCCGAGAATCCCCGTTTTAGTTCTGAATCCCATTTTTTGATTGGGTTATTCAAGGTTTTGGGATCTAGTTTCTTGAGTTTTCTCTATATTTTAGAGATCAGTCCTCTGTCACTTGTAGGGTTGGTGAAAATCTTTTCCCATTGTGTAGGCTGTCATTTTGTCCTACTGACTGTGTCCTTGGCTTTACAGAAGCTTCTCAGTTTCAGGAAGTCCCACTTATTGATTGTTGGTCTTAGTGTCTGTGAACTGGTGTTATATTTAGAAAGTGGTCACCTCTGCCAATTTGTTGGAGGGTATTTCCCACTTTCTTTTCTATCAAGTTCAGTGTGGCTGGGTTTATGTTGAGGGCTTTGATTCACTTGGATTTGAGTTTTGTGCAGGGTGACATGTCCCACGCCCTGTCTTCGCCCGTGAAGAAGAACGCAGTACGCAGTTTGGATCCTTCTGCAGCAAGTTTATTAGAGCTCTAGAAAATGGGAAGACCCCGACCCCTTGCCAGGAGCCGGCTTTTATACTTTCAAGCCCTCGCCTCTTACGTCTGTCTCCCCTTTTGGTTGGTTGCGGACTCTCGCCTGATATGACGCAGGGTCAGAGGGCTTGGCTCACAGAGTGGAAATTTACCGGGGGACATGCGCAGATATGTTGTTTATTGCCTCGGCCGCGCCTTGGTACCGGAAACCGGAGCCATCTTGCCTGCTTGACCGGGCTCCCGGCTCCCTACAGTGACAGGCTAAGATCTATTTGCATTTTGGATCTATTACATACTACCATCCAGCTATGACAACATCATTTGTTAAACATTTTTTTCCTCTTGAATATTTTGGAACTTTTTGTCGAAGATCAAGTGTTCATAGGTTTTTGGTTTTATGCCTAGATCCTCAACTTTCATCTGTTATCCACAAGTCTGAGTTTATTCCAGTACCTGGCTGCTTATATTACTGTAGATGTATAGTATAACTTGAATTCGGGGTTGATGATTCCTCCTGAGGTTCTTTTGTTAAGCAAAATTGTTTTGGCAATTCTGGCTTTCCTTTTATTACAAATGAAGTTGAGTATTATTCTTTCAAGGTCTTTAAAATATTGTGTTGGGATTTTGATGGGCAGTGCATTGAATCTGTAGATTTCTTGTGGTAGACTTGCCATTTTTACTATGTTGATCCTACCTATACAGGAACATGAGAGATTTTTCCATTTTCTAATATCCTCTTCCATTTCTTACTTCAGTGATATAAAATTTTTGTCAAATAATCTTTTACTTCTTTGGTTATAGTTACTCCAAGGTATTTAATGCAATTTGCAGTGATCATAAAGGGTGATGTTTCCCTTATTTCTCTTTGAGCCGTTTTATCTTTAGTGTATCGGAAGCTACTGATTTCTTTGAGTTAACCTTGTATCCTGCTATATTGCTGAAGGTGGTTATTAGCTGTAGAAGTTCCCTGTAGAATTTTGTGGGTCATTTATATATACAAGCATATGATCTGCAAGTAGAGATAATTTCACTTCTTCTTTTCAATTTACATTCCCTTAATCTCCTTTCGTTCTCTTATTGTTTTAGCTAAAACTTCGAGGACAATATTGAATAGATAACGGGAGAGAGGACATCCTTGTCTAGTTCCTGATTTTAGAGAGATTGCTCTGTGTTTTTCTCCATTAAGTTTGTCATTGGCTGTTGGGTTATTGTAAATCACCTTTATTATATTTAGATATTTTCCCTGTATTCTGGATCTCTCCAGGACTTTTATCATAAAGGAGTGTTGGATTTTGTTGAAGGCTTTTTAGCATCTAAGGATATGATCATGTGTTTTTTTTCCTTCAGTTTCGTGGATATGATGGATGACATTTATGCTTTTTCGAATAGTGAACCATCACTGCATTTCTGGGATGAACCTTACTTGTTCATGGTGGGTAATAATTTTTGTACATTGTTGTATAAGCTTTGCCAAAATTTTGTTGAGAATTTTAGCATCAATATTCATGAGGAAATGGTCTGTAGTTTTCCTTCTTTGTTGTGTCTTTGAGTGGCTTAGGTATTAGTATAATTGTGGCCTCATAAAAGGAATTTAGCAATATTCATTCAGTTTCTACTGTGCGAAACAGTTTTAGAAGTAATGGTAGTAATTCTTTTTTGAATGTCTTGTAGAATTCTACACTAAATCCATCTGGACCTGGATTGTTTTTACTTGGGAGTCTTTTGATGACAGCTTCCATTTCTTTTATAGTTATAGGTCTGTTTAGTTAATTAATCTGGTCTTCATTTAATTTTGTTAAATAGTTCCTGTCCAAAAAGCTCTCTATTTCTTCTCGGTTTTCCATTTTTGTGGAATATAGATTTTCGAAGTATGACCTGGTAATCCTCTGGATTTCCTGGGGGTGTGTTGTTATATCACTTTCTCATTTCTGATTTTGTTGATTTGGATACTCTTTCTCTGCTTATTGTTAGTTTGGATATGGGTTTATCTATCTTGTTGACTTTCTCAAAGAACCAGCTCTTTGATTTATTGATTCTTTGTGTTCTTTTTGTTTCAAATGGATTGATTTCAGCTCTAAGTTTGATTATTTCCTGCTGTCTACTCCTTCTAGGTGAGTTTGCTTCTAATTGTTCTATGTCTTTCAGCTGTGTTCTTAGTTCTCTAGAGTGGGATTTCTCTATGTTTTTCATATAGGCATCTAGTGCTATGAATTTTCCTCTTAAGACTGCTTTCTTTGTGTCCTACAAGTTTGGGTATGTTGTGGATTCATTTTTGTTAAATTCTAGGAAGACATTGATTTCTTTCTTAATTTCTTCCTTGACCCAGAGGTGGTTCTGTTGAGTGATGTTTGTTTCCTTGTTAGGCTTTCTGTGATTTTTGATGTTGTTGAATTGTAACTTAAGGCCCTGGTGGATACAAGGGACTATGTCTAATTCTTTGTATCTCTTGATATTTGCTTTATGACCAATTATTTGGTCAATTTTAGAGAATTTCCTTGTGGGGCTGTGAAATATGTCTATTCCTTTGTGTTTGGGTGGAAGCCTCTGTAAATACCTATTAAATCCACTTGCATCATGACCTCTGTTAGTCTCCTTATTTTTTGTTGAGTCTCTGTCTGGTTGACTTATCCAAGGGTGAAAGTGGGGTATTGAATCTTCCACTATTATCATGTGAGAATTGATGTGGGATTTGAGCTTTAGTAGTGTTTCTTTTACATAGATAGGTTCCCTTATATTAGGGGCATAAATATTCAGGATTGAAATTTCTTCTTTACCCATTTTTCCTGCCATGAATAAGTAATGTCCATTTTTATCCCTTTTAATTGATTTCATTTTAAAGTCCACTTTGGTAGATATTAGGATGGAAATCCCAGCTTGTTTCTTAAGACCATTTGATTGGAAAATCTTTTCCCAACACTTTACTCTGTGCCTGTATCTGTCTTTATGGTTGAGATGTGCTTCTTGTGTACAGCAGAAGGATGGCTTCTGCTTTTGTATCCATTTTATTAGTGTGTGTCTTTTTATAGAGGAGTTGAGTCCTTTGATATTAAGAGATATTAGTGACCACTGATAGATGTTTCCTGTTATTTTTGGTTGTAGCTTGTATGTATTTCCTTTCTCTGAGCCTTTCTTCTGTGGGATTATTGATTGTTTATGGTTTCATAGATGTATCTGGTATCCTTAGGTTGGAGTTTTCCCTCTAATGCTTTTTGGAAGGCATTAGATAGGTATTGTTTCAGTCTGACTTTGTCATGAAATATCTTGTTTACTCCATCTATGGTGATTGATAATTTTGCTGAGTGTATTAGTCTATGTTGGCATTCATGCTCTTTAAGTGTCTGTATAGCTTCTGACCAAGACTTTCTTTCTTTCATTGTTTCCATTGAATAGTCAGGATTATTCTGACTGGTCTGCCTTTAGAGGTAAGTTGGCCCTTGTCTTTTGCAGCTCTTAAAATTTTTCTTTGTTCTGTATGTTTTATGGCTTGATTATTATGTGGCAAGCAGACTTTTTTGGTTGGTCATATCTATTTGACATTCTGTAAGCTTCTTGTATCTTTTTATGCATTTCCTTCTTTACGTTAGGAAATTTTTCTTCTTTGATTTTATTGAATACATTATCTGTGCCTTTGAGCTGGTATTCTTCTCCTTTTTCTATTCCTATTATTCTCAAGTTAGTTCTTTTCATGGTGTCCCAGAGTTTCTGAACATTTTGTGTCATGCATTTTTTGGTTTTAGTATTTTCTTTGACTGATGTATCTATTTCCGCTGATGAGTCTTCCACTCCAGAGTTTCTCTCTTCCATCTCTTGGATACTGTTGGTTATGCTTGTATCTGTAGTTCCAGCTCTTTTCTTCAGATTTTTTATTTCCATATTTACCTCATTTTGTGCCTTTTTATTTTTTCTATTTCAGTTTTAGTTCATGTAATGTTTCTTTTATTTTTTGGTTTACCTTTTCTTGGTTGTGTTTCAAGGATTTTTTTTTTAATCTCTTCTAATTTTTTGTTTGTATGTTCTTCCATTTTTTAAGGGAATTTTTTATACCTTCTTTGAAGGCTTCAATAATCTTCATAAAGGTGTTTTTAGTGTTGTTTCTTTCTGATTCCTCTTCAGTGTTCTGTTCAGGTGTTGTAGTTGTAGAACAACCAGTTTCTTCTGGTGTTGCCTTGTTGTTCTTTATATTTTTATATTTATTTTGCACTGGCTTCTGCTCATGACTTCAATGGTTTATGATTAATCAGCTCTTAGTCAGTTGTGGCTAGATGGCTTTAGTGTCTCTTGTCTCCTCTGAGCAAGGAGTCTGCTTGATCTCTGACTCTGCTCTTGACAGGGGTCTGAATTTCAAAGGCCTCAGTCCTTCCCTCCAATTGCCTATTTTTAATTTTACATTTTATTTCTCTATGGCATTAAGTTATATATTGAGTTCTTATAGTGAAATTTTGTTGTAATATTTTGACTCTACATCTATAATTCCTACTTGATATGTCTACATATTCCCATATTTCATATATTCTGAATAATCTCTGCAACTTCTCATATGAAGTTCTCATTTCTCCATTTATTATTTATTTATATTGACATTATGTATATTTATTCTTATGACAATGATTTTAATTGTTTATTAGATAAAGCATACAACTCCATTTCACTAAAGGTGTTTTCCTGAAATTTGCCTTGTTACTTCATTTTGAATATTTCTCCATGATTCCTCATGCATTGTATTTACATCTATTCATCAAACAAAAGAGGAGCTTCCTCTAGCTTTTGTGAATTGAGAATGTAAATAACCACACCACTTAACTTAAAGATATTTTGAGTATCTTGTCTCAATTTCTTTTTTTTTTTTAACTGAGAAAATGGAAGTGTCTTTTTTCTGATCATTCTTCATTAAGCCTTTAGGTAGCCTCTGTTTATTCAGGGTGGGAAAATGGCTGAGTGGTGAATGTTTGATAGGAGTTCTAACATAGTCATGATATCTATCAGCCTAAGCTACTTTTTTCTTTCACCTTTAGGGACTAGTCCATGCTAGACTGGTTTATGATTTAGAAGACATGTGCTAGCTCATTGGGAAGCTCCAGAGAGAGTGGGAATTAGCTAGAACTTTTTATCTGTTCACATCATTTTTGTGTCAGGCTATTAGGCTGAGCTAAACATGCTATAACTCAGAGACATGTAAGGCACCATAGGAACCCCGTCCATTTTGATGGGTTATTGAATGCATGAGTCAATCATTCCCTTCCCTTGGTAAGCTGAAAACTTGGTACTCTCCTGATAAAATAACTCTGTTTAGGAGAGTCTCACATATGAATGTTCTAAATATTCCTATAGCTTTATATATATATATATTTTTTTTGTCAAAACCCTTTTCCTGGTTTTTGACTTCTTGCAACGAAATGATTGCTGAATTGATCTGAAGTAAAGGATGGCTCAAGTTTTAGTGCACTAAAAAAATCTTACTGATGCTACTTCTTTCTTGTTGAAGCAAATTTCAAAGGCAGTAGATTAGAATGGGCATATATCTCCTAGCCTTTGAGTTTAAACCCAAGCACTAGGTGCGCAGTTTGTGAAGTGTTGAAGCTGTAGCTATTCAGCAATAAAAGGGCAGAAATGAAAGAAAAGGCTTTGTACATGTACACAGCTTATGCTTTTTTATTTGCAATAAGAGGAAAGAGGAGAAGCAAGAGATGAGACATTCAATATATTATCTTGTACAGTTTTATTTTTATATTCAGAAATTAAGTTTTCAGCCATGCTGTTTTAACTTGAACCAAAGGCTATTTCTGCTGCATGGAGATAATGTGTTGAGGCTACGTGCATAGAGAACTCTTTGCAAAAGGACAGCAACAGAGAATATGAGAAAGTTCAAAGTTGTAACTTGGAATTTAAAAAAAAAATAGATTTTGGATAAAGAACTTGATATCTGAATATAAAAGTTGATGTTTTATTGTCACCAATTTATTTAAGCATGTTTCTAAAATTAAGTTTTGTAAAGCACTTGCTGTGATCCTTGACATTTATATAACAGTACTAGACTATGGGCATCTTCAGATGTCAGGTGCTGCATTGGATATACACAGGGCATTAAATGACAAAAACAGAGTTAGCCTACAACAGGTTTTTTTCTTACAAACATCTGTAATCTACTTGTTTCCTTCTTGGTAAAGAAAAAAAAATGGCTTTTTTTTTTTGGTTGTTGTTTTGTTTTGGTCTTTCCTTAAGTTAGTAATTTCTATGAACGCTTTTTTATTTTCTTTCTTTCTTTTTCATTTCCCTTTTGTGAAATTCATCTTAGAATTGTGACCTCTATGTTTCCATTAACAAAATATAGAAGCTGTACAATATTTGAATAAGGTCTTTTCAGTTTATCATCAAGAACATAACTCATTCGGATAATGTCTTCATAAAGTTTTTGAAGGAAAAAAGACTAAAGAATTAAATTTTAAAACACAAATCTGTTCTCAAGCTACCAGGACAGAGCTTTGAGAAAACATTTTTTTTTTCTTTCCTTCAGTATCACCATGTAACTACTATTTTGTGTCTGTGTGGAACTTTGCTTCTATGGGGACTCATTTATGTCTTTAGCCATTGCCCCCTTATTGTGGTAAGAATATCTAAATGCTTGTCTCATATGCTGGAGGCGTTTATGGAAAATATATTCTTTTTCATAAAATGCATTCTGATTTTTACGTCTCTACTCCCCTAAGCTTTTTCCCATCACTTCTCTCCTCTAGATACACTCCATTTCTCTTTTTCATTAGTAAAGAAGAGGCTTATAGGAGATAATCCTCAAACATGACAAAATAAAATATAATGAGATTAAACAAAACTATCACAATGAGACATCACAACATAAGGAAAAGAGTCCCAAGAGCAGGCACAAGAATCAGAGACCTACTCATATATACAATTAGAGTCCCATGACAATACTAAGCTGAAATCTATTATATATACACAGAGGACCTGGTTCAGAAACTTAAAGGGCAACTGCCTGATGCTTTAGTCTCTGTGCATTCATATATTCAAGCCTTTCACATTTGATACAGAGGCCTTTTTCTTAGTGTCCTCCATCCCCTCTGACTCTTAAACCCTTTCTACTTCCTCTTTCTTGGTGTTTCTTAGAATCTGAAGGAAGAGATTTGATAAAGATGTTTCATTTGAGCTGTATGTTCCAAGGACTCTCTCTTTGCACAATAAATGACAGTGGGTCTCTGCATCTGTTTCTGCAGAAGGAAGCTTCTCTTGTTAAAAATAAATGAATAAACCATTGATCTATGAGTATGGAAGAATATAAGGAATCACTTTATTGATACTTTTTGTTTTTTAGATACAATGTTTTAATTTTACCCTAGGTGTCTTGATAATGTAGTCTCTGGTTCTTAGTTACCAAAGCTGTGTCAGATATACATTCTGTCTCTTGAAGTTGAATTAGACTTAAATCAAATCAGACATTGTTTGGCTACTTCCCAAGTTCTGTGCCACCATTGTCATAGCACATCTTGTAGGCAAGACAGATTGTAAAGGTCAAAGTAATTGTAGCAGTGATGGTGTTTATGCTTCTCTTTTGATAGCCTGCAGAGTGTCTTCCCACAACAAACACATTACAAGGTAGGTATTAAGTCTCCATAAGTGAGTTCTGTGGCTTTTGTCCTCAGCAATGGGGACCCACTGTCAGTTTGTAGAGAACAATACATTGTTTCAACAACAACAACCTAAGTTGTTTAGGGATTTCATGGGTCCTCTTGACCAACAACTCAATTGAATGCAACTCAGTTTATGTATTGCAAGCCTCGATTGGTGGCAGGAGATAGCCAGCTGGAACACCATCTCTTCATTAGTAGTAGAACTTATTTGGACACCTTAATATATTTTAGGAAGTTTCTACTGTAATAAGCTTCCATACCATTCTTCAAATGCCTGTTAATTCCAAGCATCATCACATTCTTTTCTCAAGCTTTTTCTCCTCCTACTCAATATTTGATCCTCCATTTGCTTCTCCACCAGCCCACATTCTACTCATAAATCTATTCTTCTTATTAAGGAAGAATCATGTGTCACACACCCTCAGCATCTTCTTCTATACCTAAGACCTCTGAGTTTATGAACTGTAATGTAGTGAACATTGTTGAGTAAGTATGCTTGTGATAGGATGGAACATTTTTGGGTGTATGCCCAAGAGTGGTATAGCTGGATCTTTTTTTAAAATTTATTTCTATTTTATTATTATGAACAAAGAAGTCACATTTTCTATCTTTGTATATCCTTATTCAAGGTCCCTTCCCCCTCCCACCACATCAGGTCATTTTCTCTTCTCCACAACACCTCATCCCCTCTATGGGCAGGCAGCAGGGAGTACCAAGGTCCAGCTGTCCCAATATTGCTTAGTTCAGTCTCCACTCCTGGCAGATCCAGTTTTCTCCCCACAAGCTCAAGACTGAGTCAAGTGTTCCTCTAGGTGGAGTGGGATCCAAGGAGTCAGTCCAAGGTGTTTCTGATCCCAAGCTGTTCAGTGGTTGTGGCTTGCAGCTTGGGCATGCTTTGCTTTTTTCTTGTTTGTTTGTTTGTTTGTTTGTTTAGAGTCCACTAATGAGTGAGTACATGCCCTGCTTATCTTTCTGGGTTTGTGATACCTTGCTCAGGAGGATATTCTCCAAATCCATCCATTTGCCTGCATATTTTAGAATATCATTTTTTTCTTACTGCTGTGTAGTACTCCATTGTGTAGATGTACCACAGTTTGTTAATCCATTCTTTAGTTGAAGGGCATCTAGGTTGTTTCCAGGTTCTTGCTATTACAAATAATGCTGCTATGAACATAGTTGAGCTAATGCCTTTGGAGTGTGACTGTGCATCTTTAGGGTATACACTCAGAAGTGGTATTGCTGGGTCCTTGGGGAGATTGATTCTCAATTTTCTGAGAAACTGCCATACTGCATTCCAAAGTGGGTGAACAAGCTTACACTCCCAACAACAATGGAGGAGTGTTCCCCTTGTTCCGCACCCTCTCCAGCATAGGCTGTCCTCTGTGTCTTTTATCTTAGCCAATCTAACAGGTGTCAGGTGGTATCTCAAAGTTGTTTTGATTTGCATTTCTCTGATGGCTAAAGATGATGAGCACTTTTTCAGGTGCCTTTCAGTGATTCGTAATTCTGCTGAGAATTCACTTTTTAGATCTGAACCCCATTTTTTGATTGGGTTATTCAAGGTTTTGGGCTCTAGATTCTTGACTTCTTTATATATCTTAGAGATCAGTCCTCTATCACTTGTAGGGTTGGTGAAAAACTTTTCCCATTCTGTAGGCTGTCATTTTGTCCTATTTACAGTGTCCTTGGCTTTGCAGAAGCTTCTCAGTTTCAGAAGGTCCCACTCATTGATTGTTGATTTTAGTGTCTGTGACACTGGTGTTATATTTAGGAAGTGATGGCCTGTGCCAATTCGTAGAAGCATATTTCCCACTTTCTTTTCAATCAAGGTCAGAGTGGGAGTGTTTATGTTGAGGTCTTTGATCCACTTGGATATGAGTTTTGTGCAGGGTGACAGGCTCGGATCTATTTGCATTTTTCTACACACTTCTATCCAACTATGACAACACCATTTGTTAAATATACTATCCTTTTTCCATTGAATATTTTGGGCCTCTTTTTCAAAGAACAGGTGTTTATAGTTTTTTGGGTTAATTTCTGGATCCTCAATTCTATTCCATCGATCCACAGGTCTGTTTTTCTGCCAGTACCAGGCTGTTTTTATTACTGTAGCTCTATAGTATAACTTGAAGTCAGAGATGATGATGCCTCCTGAGGTTCTTTTGTTGAGCAAAATTATTTTGGCAATCCTGGCTTCCCTGTTATTCCAAACGAAATTGAGTATTGTTCTTTCAAGTTCCAAAAAAATATTGTGTTGGGATTTTCATGGGCAGTGCATTGAATCTGTGGATTGCTTTTGGTAGAATTGCCATTTTTACTATGTTGATCCTACCTATCCAGGAATATGGGAGAGCTGGATTTTGATATAGATTAATTTTCTACTTTATGAGAAGCTACCATACTGATTTCCATAGTAGCTATTCAAGTTTGCACTCCCAGCATCAATGGAGGAGTATTTACCTTGCTTCAAATTTTTACCAGCATTTGCTAGCTGTCACTTGTATTATTGTATTTAGCCATTTTGACAAGTGTAAGATGGAATCCCAAAATAGTTTTGATTTGCATTTCCCTGATGGCTAGAGATGTTGAAAATTTTCTTAAGTGTTTTTTCAGCCACAGGAGTTTTCTCTATTGAGAATTCTGTATGGGGTCTCTACACCATTTTAAAATTGGACTTAATTTTTGATATCTAGTTTCTTGAGTTCATTACATTTTAATTTTGAATATTAGCATAGCATTGGGTTTGGAACTGGCTAAAATCTATACTCATTCTATGGGCTTTCACTTAACCCTATTGATGGGTATTTTATCTTACACAAGCTTTTCAGTTCATGAGGTTCCACTTATAAATTGATGTTCTTAGTGTCTGCACTATTGGTGTTCTATTCAATAAGCTATTTCCTGAGCCAATATTTTCAGGGATATTCTTCACAGTCTCTTCTAACAGCTCCAGTATATTTGGAGTTGTGTTCATATCTTTGATTTACTTGCAGCTGAGTTTTTGCAGGAATATACATATGATACTGTTTGCATTCTTCGACATGCAGTCATTATTGAAGATGCTGTCTTTTTCTCTTTTTTTGTATGTATGTCTCACTTGAAATTTTTATTATACAAGTCTTTCACCTGCTTAGTAAGAGTTACCCCAAGATATTATAAATTTTATTCTCAATATGTTTGTCATTTGCACATATGAGGGCTACAGATTCTTTGTTGAGTTCATCTTGTATCCAGCTACATTGTTGAAAGTGTTTATCAGCTGTGGTGTTCAATGGTGGAATTTTTAGGGTTAGGGTTAGGGTTACGGTTAGGGTCACTTATATATGTTATCATATCATTTCCAGATGGTGATACTTTGATTTTTTCCTTTGTAACTTTCCTTGATCTCCTACAGTTGTCTTATTGCTCTAGTTAAACTTCAAGTATTATATTGAATAGATATGGAGAGAGTGGACAACCTTATTTTCCTTTTAGTTGTAGAGAAATTGCTTGAGTTTCTTTGCATTTAATTTTATGTGGCCTACAGTTTTGTTAAATTACCTTTATTATGTTCATATATGCCCCATGTATCCTTAATCTCTCTAGGATTTTTATCATAAAGGGATTACAAATTTTTGTCAAAGGCCTTTTCTGTAGTTAATGAGATGATTGTGTGTTTTTTTAAGTTGGCTTATATGGTGGAGTACATTAAATGATTTTTCATATAATGAAAACATTTCTACACCTTTTGGGATGAAGACAACTTGATCATGGTGGATGATCTTTTTGATGTTGTTCTTAGATTCAGTTTCTGTTTCCTTGCATCTCTTTCTAGCATCTTCTGTATGCTGGGTTTGTAGAAAGATATTGCTTTAATTTGACTTTACCATGGAATATCTCATTTATCTATAATATCTCCATCAATGGTTATCAAAAGTTCTGCTGTGTATAGTAGTCTGGGATGGTTTCTGTGGTCTCTTAGAGTCTGCAGAACATCTGTCTAGGTCCTTCTGGCCTTAAATGTCTTCATTGAGAAGTCAGATGTAATTCATATATTACTTTTCTTTTACCCTTGTAGCTATTAATATTCCTTCTTTGTTCTGTATGTCTAGTGTTTTGATTATTATGTCACAAGAAGATTTTCTTTTCTGGCCCAGTCCATTTAGTGTTCTATAAGCTTCTTGTATCTTTATGGTTATCTATTTCTTAAGTTTAGAAAAAAAAATTTCTATGATTTTGTTAAAAACTATTTTCTGGGCCTTTAAGCTGGGTTTATTGTCCTTCTATTCCTATTATTCTTAGGTTTGGTCTCTTTATGTCTCTGATTTCCTCAAAGTTTTATTCCTGAAATATTTTAGATTTAGCATTTTCTTTAACTGATGTATTTATTTCTCTATTTCATCTATTGCATCTTCATGCCAGACATTTTTCTATGTCTTGAATTCTGCTGGTAATGCTTGCCTCTGTAGTTTCTGTTTGAATTTCTCAATTTTTCATTTCCAAATTTTGTTCAGTTTGTATTTTTTATTGTTCATATTCCCACTTTCAAGTCTTGAAAATTTTACTCATAACCCTCATATTTTAATATTTTTCTTGAAATTTATAAATTTGCTTTAATTGGTGTTTTTTTTTCTTGTTTTCTGGGATTTCTTTATGGAGTTTCCTCATTTTCTCTTTAAGGACTTCTATCATCTTCATATAATTGGTTTAAAGAACTTTTTCTTGTATATTTGCTCTGTTACATTATTCAGGGCCTGATGTGGTAGGGCAGCTGGACTTAAGTAAAAACATTGCCCCAGATGTTATTGACTGTGTTTTTATTTGCCATTTAGCCCACTTGGTTAAGATGTTTACAGTTCTAGGTGCTGATCTCTGGGTTTATCTTTGCTGGGGGGGTGTTTGATTCTTTAGCTTCTGTTTCCTCTCTGTATTGCCTGGTTTAGTGACCTGCTCAGCTGATGCGTTCACAGGGAACGTCTGCTGGTGTTGGAGTCTGAGATAGTGGGATTAGTTGGGTGAAGGAAATTTTGAGCAGAAGATCTCTGGGGTTCAGGATAGTGTAAAAAGAAATCTCTGGGATTTTCCTGCTACAGCTATAGGGATGAGACTTGGAGATTGAATTTCAGAAGCAATAGGAGAGGTGTAGGTCTGCCTTCAGCCTAATTGTTACTCTGAGAGTAGTGGACCATGGGTTTGCATGGGTTGCTTGCTAGGGTTAGAGGCTGGGATAAAGTAACCAAATTGGGGGAGGGAGGTTACGAGGAGACAGGCATTGGGATCCACAGAAGATGTGGGGTGGGAGTGTTATACCTGAGTGTAAGAATTTCCACCAGGGAGGCTGGACATGTTGTTAAGAGTGAGGATTTTATTGCTACCTATAGAGAATGAGAACCTGGGTAGAACACCTAGTTCTGGCACAGCAGAAGGGGATAAGAGACCTTTGCCCAAATGGGCAGAGGTTTAAGATGTAACACACCTTGATGTTCCAGGATTGGGCAAAGGGATAAGGTACAGAATGCATTGGAGTTTTCTGGTGCAAATCCAACCTTTGAATCCATTGGCTGCTGCAGAAGTTCACTCACAGACCTGGGCACTGCCATCAGAATAAATCCAGGTCTTTATAGGAGCAGGAAGTTCTGATGCAGATTTGGGGACAATATGTGGGGAATGAATTTAGATGGGAAGAGAAAGTGGTGAGGATCTTCAGTTAGCTTACCTGTTTTCGTAGTAGCTTGGGTTGAGACTGAGGGGTAAGAGGATATATATGATCTCAGGAGTAGAAGGGCTTCTGGACTTTTAAGCTAAATGCTTGAACTCAAGTAGTGAAGGCAGAGAAAGTGCCCAATGAGTATGAGAAAATTTATTTTATGAGAGGAATTTTTTAAGTAGTATTTATTTTCTTTTTAAATCTTGAGATATGATTTGTTTTGTTATGAATAAAAGATTCTGTGCTATTCATTCTAAGAAATGAAGTTTCTTCTTACTTCTCTTTCGTATTTCTGCATTTCCAGCACAACTACTTTGTTCCTTGTCCAAAATTGTAAAACTACAGTTTGATTGAAATAACTACTAGGTGACTATTTGGAATTGACAAAATGAACAAAGAGATTATTTTTCCTTTTTATTGGAAATAATTTTGTTCACATAATATATCCTGATTACAGATTTTCCCCACTCTCCTCCTCCCAGTTCCTCCCACTTTTCCTCACCTCTAGAACCACTCCCTTCCTCTTGTCAGAAAAGAATAGTCTTCTAAGTAATAATAATACAATATAAAAAATAAAAATAAAACCTGTCACATCAGATTTGGACGTGACAAAATAACAGAAGTAAAGGAACCCAAATGAAGTCTCATGAATCAGACCCACTTTTTCTCATACTCTGATAAAAACACTAAACTGGAAGCCTTAATATCTACTCAGAGGATCTGATGCAGGCCCAAAATCTATGAGTTCATATGAGATTTGATTGTGGTGACTTAGCTAAGAAAATATGATCATCTTGTGAGAATAGCAGAATGTCACATTGTTTAATTGTTCGTTGTTTTTTTTCAGTAGTGTTTGGGTTTAATATAGCTCCCTGTGCTATCTGATTATTTTCTTTGTGACTCAAGTCTAGCAGTGTCAGATGTAAGCAGTGTAAGATTAATCACATCTTATAGAGCAGGCTATAAAGATGCTTTCACTGAGAGTTATTATTATTATTTAGAGTTTTCTCTTCTTATTATGAATAAAGTCTCATTTTTTATCCATATATCCCCTTCTTCAAACTCCCTTCCTTCTCCCACCCCTCCCAGTTACTTTCTCTTTTCCCCATCTCTTAATCTCCTCCGCAACAAGGGTAGGAGGTTCTAAGGTCCCAAGGTTGCTTAGTTCAGCATCCACTCCAGGCAGATCTGCTTTCCTCACCCCAACATCAAGACTGGGTCAGGTGTTCTTCTGGAGGGAATGGGCTCCAAGGTGCTTTAGATCCCAAGCCATTCAGTGGTTATGGTTTGCAGCTTGGAAATGCTTTGCTTTTTGCTTAAAGTCCACTAATGAGTGAGTATATCCCCTCCTTATCTTTCTGGGTTTGTGATACCTCGCTACTGAGAATTATTAAAAATTGTTTTTTGAGTGAAAAAACATTGCTAATTTTGACTTTGAAACTGAACTTGTCTGTCTTGCCAACATCCTTCTATTTAAGTGGAAAGCTGGGCAGAGATTTCATGGATGTCATCACTACTTTACACAGGATCTTGGAGACAATTGAGGGCTTTTTGCACAGTCTTCTGTCATAAGCAATTTGGCTAATTCTGTAACTTTCAAATGGTGTGTATGTCTACAATAATTGAAAGGCAAGGCAGTTGCTACTCTAGAAGCTTGTTCACAAAAAGGTGGCTGTCATGGTACCTGTGCTGAAATTAATGACAGATTTTTCTTACAAGCTAAGCTAGGAACAGCTGGTCACACTGGGTTTGGATTCCTAGTTAGCACAGATTTCATGAAACCTGTGCTTACAGCATTAACAACTCTCATATATTTTACTTCTTACCTATGTAACCAGAGCCAACACATATTCAGGTATCTTGGTTGACAGAAAAATTTCTTATGTGGAATCAATTCTAAGTTTGCCTTAATGCAGTGGCTATATTTGGTGAAGAAAGGTTGAGCCTGGAGCTGGATGGAACCATGACTCACTCAGCATATCTGCAGAGAAAGTTTCCAGATGTCCCGCTTCAGTGTAGCTAGTCAAGCATATATCCACAAGGGAAAATTTTTTTGAGCAATTCAAAAACATCACAGTAACATAGTATTACACCGAGAGAAGCTAAGGGCTTGTGACAAGCTGTGTCCTTCATATTTTAACAACTGCGCAATTTCACCTCTCCTTCTACAGTCCAATTCTCTCTGATTAGCAGTTTCAGTGGCAAATGAAATAAAAATCCATGGTATTAACCTGTCATATTAAGAAACTCTTTTTCGCTCCAGCGCATGCATTTGGCACAGCTGTGAATTTTGCATTTAAATATCCCTCACCAGTGGGCTGTTCAAAACTATTGCTTTTCTATGGGAAATTAAACAGGGAGCTGCTTAATGCTCCTTGTTAGTTTTTTATTAAAAATGAAAGCGAGAAGCTAGCAGTACCAGAAGCAAATGTCTATAAGACCCCATGACTGGGCTAAAAGCAGAGAAGAGGAACCGAAATGCATATGGCTTTACTCCTGCAATGGTGGCTATGTAATACCAACTTCACTGTGGTCCTACAAAATTGCCTCTCAAATGTTGTTTAGAGCTTATGTTAAATTGGGAGAGTCTTCTCCTGGGCTCATTAGGCAGCTCTCATTTCATTTTTTAATAAAATATTGAAAGTTGCAATTTAGGGGATGGGTTGCTGTTACTGGATTTCTGTGATTTCTTTGAATTAAGGAGACCAGACAAAATTGAAAAAAAAAAGTAAGGGAAAGACAGAAAAAGTTAGAGGGAGGAAAAGTTGAGAATAGTCAAACACAGGAAAACTAGTACCAGAAGGGAGAGGTTGAGATAGAAATTAATGCTGGGATAGGGTGTGTTTGTGTGTGTGATATCTCTTTCTCTCTCTACACATATCTATCTCTACATATTCATCTTGAAGATGAATGAATTTCAAATAGATATATATTTACCACCTGTATTTAAAATGTAAATCATATCTAGTGAACAATTATAAAAAAAATCAAAATTAAAAATATAAAAAGATTTTATATTAGATAGGGGTTAAAAAAACACAAGCTCTCTTTCTTTTGTCCCGCATTGTTATTACTTTTATGATAACATTCATTTTATCAAGTTTTTTAAGAAGACAAAGAGCCAGTTTTGAGGATAGTGTTTCTACACAGACATGGCAGTCAACTTTCTATGTGGGCCACAGAGACTCTTTTGTAGCTATTTGCCTACACATAGATAGGCCAAGACAGATAGATGGTAGCCATACGGAATAGTCTGTGCAACATTATCACTAAATTTCTAAGGGAAAGCATGTGTTCATTTAACCCTACTTATACTTCAAAAAAATCTCCATTGTGTTTTCCACAAAATTAAAAAAATTTCCAAGAATTCATATGGAACCACAAAAACCCCTGATATCCAAGACAATTCTGAGCAAAACAAACAATGAGATTACAGATCCAGATATTAAGATTATATTACAGTTTTATATTAATAAAGAAAATATGGTACTGATAGAAAAACAGACATACAGACTAAAAAAAACCTGAATTCCCAGAGACAGACAAATGTAACTTTAGGCACTTAATATTCGGCAAAGACACCCAAAGTATAATCTGGATAGAAGAAGCAATCTTCAACAAATAGTCATGGGAAAACAGGATGTCCACATTTAGAAGAATTAAGGTCGGCTTATTCTCTTTCACTTTCCACAAAACCTCACTCCAAATGTATTAAATAATACCCACATCTGAAACGGGAGACAGTTTGGTTGTGAGAAAAAAACTCATAGGCAGTCCATAATATAGGGTTTTTTTTTGTTTTTGTTTTTGATTTTGTTTTTTTTAAATTAATTCTTGAATAAGATTCTATTTGCTCAAGAATTAAGGCCAGCAGTTGAAAGCAGAACTTCATGCAACTAAAAGAATTCACAGCTAGAGAAACAGCCATCCATGTGAATAGGAAGTCAACAGATTGAGAGATAAATGTTGTCAGCTATATAACTCACAGAGTTTAATATCCAGAATATATGAAGAGGTAAAAAAATTTTAAAAGTGACCAATTCAAAAATGGGACTGGATTAGATACTTTTCAAAAGCAGAAAAATATTAGCTAAAATTGTGTCAAAAATATCTATAGCTCTAGAAATTGGGAAAGTGAAAAGTAAAACAACTTTGAGATTGCATCTTATTCTCGTCAGAATGACAAAGATCAACAGACTAACTGATAACAAATACTAGAGGACATGTATGGCAAGGGAAGTCTCACTCTCCAAAGTAGACAGGAAATTTTACAGCCACTATGGAAGTTGTGTAGAGAATGTTCTAAAAACTAAAAATAAATATAGCATGTGAGCCAGCTATATCACTCAGCACATGCCCAGAGAACTCGACATCATAACCCAGACTTACTTCCTCCACCATGTTTATTGCTTCTGTTTTCTTAATAGCAAAGAAATGGACAAAAACCTACAAGTGTTATTAATAAGAAACAGATAACAAAAGCGTGGTCCAAATGTATAATGGAATAACATTCAGTGGTAATGAAAACAAAATCATCAGCTTTTCAGGTAAGTTGAAGGAAGTACAATGTTGAGCAAATTAGCAAAGACCCCAAATGGCAAATGTTATCTGCTCTCTGTTATTTGAGGCTCTTACATCCAAATCATCAGATAGGAAAACACAGTCTTTAGTAACTATAGAAACCAGTGAAGTAAGTAAGGTTTATAGCCAGGATCAAGATAGTGGTTTGGGGAAAATATATCTATAGAGATATATATTTCCCCTTCTATAGAGAGGGGAAAAGCAGGGTACAATTCATTTGATTGGGGAAATGTGAAGGGTGAAACTCCTGAGGGAGGTAAATACAGAAGATAAGAATGCTAAAGGGGAAGTGTTAGATACAAGTGATCTGATATGGGAGATAGAGGGAAAGATTCTTAGGGAAGGTAAAGGGATATAAATGCAGGATAAGGGAGGAAATGGGCAAAATAACAATGGGGATAGCTGAAAAGCAGAAAAGAAACTATTAACTATTAACTTAAAAATGCCACACTCCTAGAATCCATGTAATTCTCATTGCATATATCCATACATAGTTGTAATGCACTTTTCTCATTTTAAATAATAATACTCATGCCAACAGTCAAACACACACACACCCTCCCAAAACAACAACAACAAGAAACCTCAAGTACAAGACATAAGTCTTCTTTAGAGTTGATAGCTAGGGCTAAGACACACTCAACATGTCCAGCCTATTGCTGTTACTCTTGGTCAGTACCAAACAGTCAGCCCTGAAAACGTACATGCAAGTAACATATAGACTCAACAGGTTACATTCAGATATATGTTTGTATATGCAAATAAATATATAACAATTAATGAGTAAAAATGTCCTTCGAAAAATGGGCTTATCTGGGAGGATTTCAAGGAACAAAAGAGAAAGAGAAATTGTAATTAAACTAAAATCTCAAAATGTCAATAACATTAAGATTTCACATAACTAAAAAGTCATTTAGTTGTTTAGAGGTCATTGAGGCCACACATATTCAGATCTGATACTACCATTACATCTGAGAAAAAGTGGCAATGCTGACCACCTAAATATCATTTTAACTTTTTACCAATTTTAACACTACCATTAATTTCTTACCTAATTATTTTATTGTGAGTTGGGGTTTAAACCATTCATTTGTTATTTTTCCAGTTCTTTCAAACAATGTCATGATATACAAAGTTCAAAAGACTTTACATTTTACAGAAAAGTAAATTTGAAATTGCTGTCAAATATTTCAGTGCCCATTTGGGCCAGAACTTTGGACCATGCCTGTGGCAGCTTTTATGTTCCAAAAAATGACTCAGAGGCTCATATTAATTTCATACTGTTTGGCCTGTGTCTCACATTACTAGCTAGCCCTTTCATCTTATTTAAACCCATTTCTAGTAATCTACCTGCCACTTGGCCCAGCCCATGACTCACCTGTATTCCTTACACGGCTGTTCTTCAAGGATCATATGGAGACTGATGACTCTGCCCACTTTCTACCTGTCCCTACTCTGATTTCCTGCCTATGGCTATGTTGCTCACCACAGGCCAAAACAGTTACTTTATTTACATCATCACATACAGAAAACAGTCCTACCACATGAGATGAGACTAATTAGAGTTCTTATTATAACCACTAACTTTCTAATTCAAGCTAAAAATGGAGATACTACCCATGTCCCTGATTCCATCTATAAATTTACAAATTACTATGAGAACCACATTTTCTTATAGTAAATATTCAAAAGAGGAATGTTGCAGAAAGAAAGCACATTCGGTGAAGCTTTCCCCACATTAAAGCTTTCAACATGTGATTTCTTTAAAGAACAATATAAAAATATATTTTACCTATCAGGAATGACATTTATTAGGATGTTCTTTCTCTGAAGCATGTCACATGTGACCAAAGTATTGTACAACTTTATTTGAAAGCTGTACCTTGGAATTTAGGTGAGCACACATAACAGTTCAACAAACAGCATCAAGTAAGATAATTGTAGATTTTATACCATGCAATCTAGATCACTTAAAAATACTAGTCTCTTCTATCTTTTATATGTTGATAATATAATGATTATTCTATATAAAGTTATAAATATACCCTAAATTGTATTATTTTCTAACCTATACTCCAAGAAAATAATGCATAACTTTTAAGATTCTCTAGAATACTTATTTGGTAAAAGAAAGGAAGAGGGAGAGCCATGGAACAGAGTACATGAATAAATCATTTGAGTGGAGAATTATGGAATACTTTAAATTTTCATCTGCTTCCTCAGTCATCTATATCTCTATATGGTAAATGCTTTCAGTAATAAGAGATAATGAACAATTGATTTTTCAGACAGTGTTTGCAAAGTTTTGGTTTCTAATTTTAAAAACTGTAATGATTCAGATATTACCTTTAAAAGTGAATGTAAAATTTCCTATTTAAGCATATTTTTCCATGTTTATCTTGGCTATACATACAAGAGATAAAAGAATAAAATAATTTACACTGAAAGATAGATATATAATGGGCAAAGTAGTACCTATGGAATGTGAAAGATTTTAATTCTAGGTTCTTCACTTTTACAGTCCTGAGAGAAATAAATATACAAAAGAAGAATAAATTAAAGAGATAAAGGTTAGAAGAAATTTTAAAAAATTCCAAAAATAAATTCTAGATAGTTCTTGTGGACATTGATCTTGCTTATATATGAAAAAGATGAAAAAAATAAAATCAATCTTGTTGAAAATGAGTGTGGAAAATTCTGAGAAAGCTAAAAGTAAATCTACTTAATGATTTAACTCTATTACTCTTTGGTATATTACCCTAGATCTCAAACTTATACTCAATAGATGCTTGCTCAGTCATGTTCACTGCTGATCTACTAAGAACAGCTAGAAAATGGGTATGACCTTGAACCAATGAAGCAATATTAAAAATATACATCATGAAATACTATCAATCAATAAAGAAAAATGAAATCATGAATTTTTTTGTGTCATTGGATGGAGTTAGGAAACATCACATTGGGTGAGATAACACAGAAGTATGTGTCATGTTATATGTTCTCTCTCATCTGAGGATCTTATCGTCAAATCCTCAGTTGTGAGTAAATACTCTGAAATAACTGCAGAAATTAGAAAAGCAAAAAACGGCCATTGCCAGGAATTGGAGGACAAATAGGGAGAGGAACAGCAGGGTACAAGTGATCTGATCTGGGAAATTGGGAAAAGGCTAGAGCTTTTAGCAAGTGAGGGGAGACAAATGCAGGCAGAGGGAAAGGGTAAAATAGAAAGAAGGGTGTCTGAAAAAGGAGTAAGGAATTATACTACTATTTCTCTTTAAAAAGAAACCTGCAGTAAGTAAAAATATGTGTATAAATATATAACATTTTTTTTATCTGGAATGACAATTCTGTGATTCTCCCTCCAAAAGCCAAAGATCACCTAACAAATACCAGGGATGAAGAATCATCTTTTGAGATTTTGATCAGGATTGTCCAAGAGACTCCCCAAACATTCTAGACTATTGTTTCTGCCCTTAGTTACCTCCCAGAAATGGAAAGTAAGTCCTTATTGCTGCATGTATTTTAGATATAGAGCCTGAATGTCTGTGAGCTAGAACTGATATGATATGAATGCCTCTTCTTTGATGACAATTTCTTTATGGCATTAAAAGGCACCAAAAAAGGGAAGCAACCAACAATCCTGAGCTATGCGGCATATGAACCATGATAACAACCCACATGGCACCATAGCTTCAAGGGTACAGTAATGACACACACACATCTTGGCAGTAACCAACAACTCTATAATCGGATTTAAGACCAACTCAACCATAGGACAAATAAAACTGGCACTAAAAATGTAGTTAATTTTTCAGGGCTAGTGAAGTCATGAATCTTGGAAAAGAACCCAACACTACCATTTTACTAAACCATCAGCATATCCTGAACTACTCTCTAATAATTGACTACAAACCTTCAGGAAAGTGTAGTCCTTACCTTTCATCAAAGAAACTTCTCTTTACAATGGATAAAGGTCATTACACAAACCACAACCAATCAAAATGCAAAACCCTCAATTTCAGTCCAAAGTTTATGCCTACAAAACAACCCCTGCATCTAAGGCTCTGGTATACTACCCTACTGAAACAACTACCAGCAACTAAGGAATGCTGTGAAATAGTCTCCATAAAATAGTACACCAGTCAGGGACTGGAGAGATGTCTCAGAGGTTAAGAACACTGACTGATCTTGCAGAAGTCCTAAGTTCAATTCCCAGCAACCACATGGTGGCTCATAATCATCTATGATGACATCTGGTACCATCTTCTGTATACTGTTTACATAATAAATAAATCTTGAAAATAATAGTACACCAGTTAGTACTATATCCTGTACCAAATGTTTAGTCCTGAAAACATCCAACTACATCACAGACTGAGTAAGTTATATATAAAATTTAGAAGCATGCATATAATTCCAAAATAATATATGTGTTAATATACATGATATAATATATATTTACTGACATCTATATACCTAATATGTGTATATATGCATAATGTGTGTATACTCATGCACACACACATATACATTTGTATATATATATATATATGCAGACATATACCTACATGCAAGTAACAATTAAAATAAGGAATCCATCAATTTGAAAGAAAGTAAGGATGGTTATAGTTGAGGGTTTGAAGTGAGAAAAGGAAAGAGGAAAATGAGGCAATTATATTAGAATCTTTTCTCCAAACATTTTTAAAGCATCAGTCTTGCTGGGAGACAGAAAATGAAACTTCATGATAAGACTCATTTAGCTGACTGCCAAGGAATTTCAAAAAATGTGTTTAAGTAATTAATTGATTCTCATCTCCTCTTCAAAATCCTCTGGGGAGTATTTCTGCTTCCATTTATACATACTTTCTGGTGATGTGCAAAGACACTTACCTGGATTTTCTTTCTCTGCTCATCGTGTTTGTTTCTCTATTATGTTTTTATCCACTGCAAAACTCCGGTGTTCCAAGGGCATCCAAGGAATAAACATTTTTAACCTGTACTCTTTCTCTCTGTCTTCTGTATCTTTGCTCTTGGCCTACTCACATGCAAATTAGCAAGTGTCCTTTGAAGAACCTCAGCTCTAACTTAATAGAGGAGATTTTCAGTTTTTTACCAGATATGGTGCAGTATGAAGGCTGTCTAACTTAATATCAGAGGAAGTCATGAACTGAGGGCGTTTTGCCGATGAAAAGTCTTCAAGACAAGATGATGACACATCACATTTTTTTTCCTTCACAAACAGTGCAGTACATTAGGTAGAAGTTAGCAGTGTCTCAGAAAGATAGAAAAACTCACAACTCAGTGAAATGCTATAATTGGGGATAAAGGAATGAAGTCTCTTAAGACATATAAGAGATTTGAGATAAAGATAGTCTGAAATATATCTTAAAATGGCAAGATTATATGGCTTTTGATCTTTCACCAACTTGCATATTGAAAATTAAAAAGTATATCAATTACATTGTCTTAATTCTATTATTATGTCATCATCATTGTTATCATCTTACTGAATTGTTCAAGTGGCAGATCTGCTTTTTAAAAGAGATTTCCTAGTGCTCATTAATTATGTGATTTCATGTTGGTTAGATACTTGATTCTCAAGACAGCATACCATAGCAGGATGCCTGGTGACTAACACCTTTGAAAGGTTAGGATACTTCCTCTGATGATTAATTGTGCATTGAACACCGACAGTGCCTGGGGAAAGACTCGTCTGCCACCCACACTCTTCAGCTTTCTCTGCAAACACCAACTAAATGAGGCAGATGACAATATGACCAATTTGTCCTTGTACATATTCTTCATCCTCAAGAGGAAATGTGGATTTTTCAGTTAAAACTAGTGTCTGTCATCATTTGTAAGCCTAGTAAAATTATTAATGATTAGTGTGATGGCTTCAAGTCATGAATAATTCCACTAGACATTCTTTAGTGAATTTATGCTGAGAATTTGGTAACTGGCAACCTGAGAAAATCAGCATAGTCTTTGTCTGTGGCTTTAAGTGCTATTCCTAAGCAGTTTTGCAAGAATGTTTCTAAAACATTTGATGATAAAAATGATGGCATAAACCTCTAAATGAAGAGTAGAAATATGTCAAACTTCTAAAACAGGGGACATGAATGTATGCTTAGCCACATTGCTGGGGATAGGACTCAGAATTCACAGTCCCAAATGAAATACCTCATTTAGGATCATATGCTAAATGCCTGTTCATCTCTGTGGTGTGAGCTCCTCACACTCTCCACAGGCTATTGCAACAAGCCTAGTGCTCTGTACCATAATTTTTTATTACTGATGCTACAAAGAAGAAAAGGTCCTATGAAATGTGATTTCATTCTTCCTATGTTATATCTGAGCTTCTATTGAGACAATGTATATACATTTCTAAGTGCAAGGGTGTTCTTGCACTTAGAAAATGTGCATGTTTGGACTCAGGAAGCTGTATAGAGCCTGAAAATATTTACATTTGAAATGGGTGATTTTTCTGAGCTCATTCTTTTTTTCTCATTGTTTTATTTTTATTTTTTTCTTTATTTATTTTGTATTTATCAAGAAAAACAGTAAAATAAATTTAAAATGCTGAAAAGTTAACAATAACTATAAAGAAGATAAAAATCATAAGCATGACTTATTAAGGGTGATAATGCAAATAAGATTGCTACACATATATTTACTTTGTGTTCACCTTTCTCTCTGAATTTTTTTTTCCATCCCTGTATATCCTTATTCAAGGTCCCTTCCCCCTCCACCACATCAGGTCATTTTTTCTTCTCCACAACTCCCCATCCCCTCCCTGGGCAGGGAGCAGACAGTCCTATGGTCCCACTGACCCAATAATGCTTGGATCAGTCTCCACTCCTGGAAAATCCAGTTTTGTTCACCCTCCCTCAAGAGCTAGTCAGGTGTTCCTATAGTTGGAGTGGGATCCAAAGGGTCAGTCCAGGGTGTTTCTGATCCCAAGCTGTTCAGTGGTTGTGGTTTGCCGCTTGGGCATGCTTGGCTTTTTTTTCTTGTTTGTTTGTTTAGAGACCACTAATGAGTGAGTACATCCCCTGCTTATCTTTCTGAGATTGTGATACCTTGCGCGGGATATTCTCCAAATCCATCCATTTGCCTGCGAATGTTAGGATATCACTTTTTCTTACTGCTGAGTAGTATTCCATTGTGTCATTCTTAAATCACTTAAATCTAATAGGTTCACAGAAATTTTTTTTGAACATTAGTCTCTTTTGTTCTTTTTTTTCAATTATATAAAATATGTATGGTATAGCTGAATCAGGAGTTTTGTTGGTAATATGGTATAAGTCCTTCAAAACAAAGCTTATAAATCATTAAAAACAGTGGTAGAGATGCATTCTTCAGTGAAAATCAAATAAAAATTAGCCAAATGCCTTTCAATGGTAATGATTATGAGCTGAGATGAAAAGCATAGCTGTATAGTCCTTCCTTTTAAGTGAGGTCATAAATATCATTTACAGAAGCTCCATCACTAGTGAATTAATAGGAAATAATGATATCACCCTTCCATTCAGAAAACCCACTGCCTTTCATGATTAATATACTTTGTCCAAGAAATATGTTATCATGTCTGATAAAGAAAATTATTTTATTATTTCCATTGCACTTTCTGAATTTTAACTTTTCTCTACCATTCTATGTTCTATATCTTCAAAATCCCTTCTGTTTGAATTTTCTCATTGGTTTGGAAGACAAAAGTGGAGTCTCTGAGATGGGGTTTTTTAATGTCAGGTGACCTGTAAATCCATTTTTAAGATATATATTTCTCATGCTTAAAAAAGGTCACTACTTATATGAAATTTAGCATGCATTTTTCAGTTTTATTGATGAATTATGATAATTGTTGAACAAACTAGTCTGTCATCCTTTCCTCATCTGGATAATTGTTTAAATTAGGAATCTTTGGGAGATGTAGATTAGTGACCAAGGGTTTGCTTAGAGTGTATCAGACAAAATATGATATGCAGCATCATAAAATGAAATAGCAAAGGAAGGAAGGAAAGAAGGAAGAAGGAGGGGGAAGGGAGAAAAGAAAGGAGAGAGGAGTGAGGGACAGAGGGAAGAAAGAAGGAAAGAAAGGAAAGAAAAAATCTACTTGTAATTGGTCAAAATAGTACATACATTTTTAGTGTCTACTATCAGAGGTTCATCTATGCCATAAGTCTTGGTAAAGCACTATCTTTTTCTGTTCTTATTTTCATCTATTGTTTTTTGTTTCCTGTGCCACTGACCTTTGTGCACCTTTATAATTTTATTTTCCTGCTTTCTTTAAATGAAATTTGTTATTATTTTACTGGACTTTTTAGGGGAGACCTTATTCAACATTATAGAAACTTTTATATCTTTAATGTAAGCAATAAAAGGATAATTGTACCATGTAATTAGCTACATGCCAGAAATTGTAATGTCCTGTATTTCATTTTTATTCAATTAAAATTTGTTCTAAAAAAAACAGAAATATTTTTTCTATGTCCTGTGATGCAGGCCTCTTTGGTAGAACTATCAGTGATTGAGATCACCACTTTGTAAGGATGTAGAGTAGGAGAGGATCATGTTTCCTGCTCACTAACTACTGTCACTAGGGAACTTCCACTTCATTTATTTCTGTCCTCTGAAGGTACAAAACACACAGAGAAAGTTCATTGTCATAATTATGTGACTGTGGACACAGATAAGAGAATACAAAGTGACAAGCATTGGAGCATTAAAAATACTATAATCAATGAGACTTCTGATCTAGTGAAGTGATTCATTTATTTTCAAGCATCTTGTGGTCATATGTGATGAAACAGTTGGCCAGTGTTGGATAAGAACTCCTAAGGTTGTGATAGGGTGGAACTCTACCTCTTGAAACAATTGGTATTAATGGACATTTGATTTCATATTTCTAGCTTTTAAAATTTGGGCAGCATTATGCACAGATACAATCTCAACAGTTGGGAAACTGCAGGAAGAAAATCTCAAGTTAAAGGCCAACTTTGGCTAGACAGTGTGTTGGCTTCAATCTAAAATGCCTCTCATATGCTCATGTGTTTGAAAACTTTGTCCCAGATGGTGGTGTTCTTCTGGGAGCATCTAAAAACTTCAGGAGATGAGGTCTAGATGGAGCAAACAGGTCAGGGGGAATATGCTTTGGAAGGAAAGACTTACTGCTGGGCCAATGTCCCATTCTCTCTGTTCTTGTATATCATGAAGTGAATTTCTTAGCTAAACAGATTTGCAAGCATGATGTTCTGCTAACATGCAGAGTACAATGAAAGTATAATCTAGGCATTCTGAATCAAAAAACCAAATAAATCCTTTTTTCTTCAATCAATTTGTGTAACACATTTTGATCACAAAGAGGAGAAACAAAATAAAACAAGACTCTGATTAAAAACACCTAGAACTGGTATTGCTGGATCCTAGGGGAGAGTAATTCCCAGTTTTCTGAGAAACCACCATACTGCATTCCAAAGTGGCTGAACAAGGTTACACTTCGACCAACAGAGGAGGAGTGTTCCTCTTGCTCCACAACCTCTCCAGCACAGTCTGTCATCTGTGTCTTTAATCTTAGCCAATCTGACAGGTATAAGGTGGTATCTCAAAGTTGTTTTGATTTGCATTTCTCTGCTGACTAAAGATGTTGAGCACTTTTTCAAGTGCCTTTCAGCCATTTGTAATTCTTCTGCTGAGATGCACAGTTGCATTCCAAAGGCATTAGCTCAGCTATGTTCATAGCAGCATTATTCGTAATATCAAGAACCTGGAAACAACCTAGATGCCCCTCAACTGAAGAATGGATTAACAAACTGTGGTACATAGACAAAATGGAGAACTACTCAGCAGTAAGAAAAGATGATATCATAAAATTTGCAGGCAAATGAATGCATTTGGAGAATATCCTCTTGAGCAAGGTATCTCAAACCCAGAAAGATAAGGAGGGGATGTACTCGCTCGTTAGTGGACTCCAAACACACACACACACACACACACACACACACACACACACACACACACAAACAAACACACAAACAATAAAAGCAAAGCATGTCCAAGCTGGAAAACACAACCGCTGAACAGCTTGGGATCTGAAACAACTGCAACTGACACCTTAGATCCCACTCCCCCTAGAGGAACACTTGACTCAGTCTCGATGATGTTGTGGGGAGAAAACCGAATCTGCCAGGAGTGGAGGCTGAACTGAGCAATATTGGGACATTGGGACAATGGGACATTAGGACCTTGGGACCTCCTGCTCATGCTGGGAAGGAGATGGGGAGATGTGGACAAGAGAGAGAGTGACCTGAGGGGGTGGGAGGTGGAAGTGACCTTGAATAAGGATATACATGGATAAAAAAATAGACTTTATTCATAATAAAAAAAAGAAAAATAATCCTGACTTCACTGGGTTTTGGAAGGATTAAATAGAAGCATATAATTTGTAAAAAAAAAAAAAAGTTAAACTGAAAAGTGTTATAAAATATCATGATTTATACCACCCCTACCCCATATTCTGAAGATTTTAAAAAAAAAATCTTTGCTTAAAATGTTGTTATCTCTGATGCTACTTGTTTGGTCTTTTATCTTAATATTTTCTCTTCTTTTTTGTAGAATGCTATTAAGCTCAAACTTTCTGGATTGCAAAATGAGAAGAGTAATACCTTCTTTATTTGTTTTGAGGATTATATTAGATATCAAAATGTTTAGATTAGTTCCGAATCAGCAGTTTAATAGATTATTTGACACTGGTTTACTAAATATCTTCTGATCCTGAACCTTTTTTATAACTTGACATTCATAAGTTTATAGAAATACTGATTTTTCTATACACACACAGAATTTCTGCCAGAAAATGTGTGGAGTTATTCATTTCTTTTCTACACTAAGAAAATCTCTAAGGCTTCAGATACCTTGTTGTTAAAGTTAATCCTGAGACAGTTTAGCTAGAGTTACCATCAGATTCCATGAGATAATAAGTTAAGAAAGTTTCAGTATCAGGTCTCAGGTCCTTCTTTCTCTCTGACCCAATTATAAATTAAATGTTCTTTTGTATATCTTTTCCTACTTAGTCTCCTAATCAAATGTCTCAAAAACTCAAGAAAATGGGGTTTTATACTTAACAGGTCATTATATATATATATACACACACATATATATATATGTAAAGATTGATAAGTCAGGAATAGATATGTAAAATGATTCAGAAGCAAAGATTAAATAAGAAAAATAGATTCACATGTCACAGCTCAGTGAGGAGGTAGAAGAGTCATTTTTCTACTTCCTTGTTGTGCTTTCAACCCATAAATTACTTTTTTATTATTATGAATAAAGTCACATTTTCTAACGCTGTATATCATTGTTCAAGGTCCCTTTCCCCTCCCACAACCTCCAGTCACTCTTTCTTCTCCACATTTCTCTATCTCCCCTGCAAGGGCAGGAGGTCCCAAGGTTCCAATATGGCTTAGTTCAGCCTCTACTTCTGACAGATCCAGTTTCCTCACCCCTGCATCAAGAATGAGTCAAGTGTTCCTCTAGAGGGAGTGGCTTCCAAGGTGCCAGACCAAGGTGTTTCAGATCCCAAGCTGTTCAGTGGTTGTGTTTTGCAGCTTGGACATGCTTTGCTTTTTGCTTTTTTTGTTTAGAGTCTACTACTGAGTGAGTACACCTGATCCTTACCTTTCTGGGTTTCTGCTACCTTGCTCAGGAGGATATTCTCCAAATCCATCTATTTGCCTGTAAATTTTAGGATATCATTTTTTCTTACTGCTGAGTAGTATTACATTTATGTACATGTACCACAGTTTATTATCCCATTCTTCAGTCAAGGGCCATCTAGGTTGTTTCCAGGTTCTTGCTATTACAAATAATGCAGCCACAAACATAGTGAGGTAATGCCTTTGGAGTGCAAATGTGCATCTGTAGGGTATATGCCCAGAAGTGGTATTGCTGGATCTTTGGGGACATTGATTCCCAGTTTTCTGAGAAACTGCCATATGGCATTTCAGAGTGGCTGAACAAGTTTACACTTCCACCAACAATGAAGGAGTATTCCCCTTGCTCCACAACCTCCCCAGCATAGGCTGTCATCTGTGTCTTTAATCTTAGCCAATCTGACAGTTGTAGGGTGGTATCTCAAAGTTGTTTTGATTTGCATTTCTCTTATGGCTAAAGAAGTTGAGCAATTTTCCAAGTGCCTTTCATTCATTTGTAATTCTTCTGCTGGGAATTAACTTTTTAGATTTGAACCCCATTTTTTGATTGGGTTATTCAAAGTTTTGGGCTCTAGTTTCTTGAGTTCTCTATGTGTTTTAGAGATCAGTCCTCTATCACTTGTAGGGTTGGTGAAAAGCTTTTCCCATTGTGTAGGCTGTTGTTTAGTCCTATTGACAGTATCCTTGACTTTACAAAGCTTCTCAGTTTGAGGAGGTCCCAAATATTGGTTGTTTTTCTTAGTGTATGTGCCACTGGTACTATATTTAGGAAGTGATCACTTGTGCCAATTTGTTGGAGGGTATTTCCCACTTTCTTTTCTATCCAGTTCAGAGTGGCTGGGTCTATGTTGAGGTCTTGGATTTGAGTTTTGTGCAGGGTGACAGGCTTGGATATATTTGCATTTTTCTACACACTATCACACAACTCTGCCAACACCATTTGTTAAAGATACTATATTTTTTCCATTGAAAATTTTGGGCCTCTTTGTCGAAGACCAGATGTTCTGCCAGGAACTCCTACAGCTGATAAACACCTTCAGCAATGTAGCAGGATACAAGATTAACTCAAAGAAATCAGTAGCCCTCATATAAAATAAAGGTGCTGAAAAAGAAATAAGGGAAACGTCACCCTTTATAATAGCTTTAAATAGTTTTAAATACCTTGGAGTAACTATAACCAAAGAAGTAACAGGTCTATTTGATGAAACTTTTAAATTAGTGAAATAAGAAATTGAAGAGGATATCAGAAAATGGAAAGACCTTCCATGCTCCTGGATAGGGACGATCAACATAGTAAAAATGGCAATTCTACCAAAAGCAATTTGCAGATTCAATGTACTTCCCATCAAAATCCCATAAATTCCTCTTAATTTTCTGGTCAAGAGAATATTAGAACTCATTCTTAATTTGTTTCTTAAGATCTCCAAGAAAGATTGAAATGCCCAACTTGCAGACTGCTCTTTGTTTCTGGGGACCAGTGCTATTCTAGAGCTACTTAAGCATCTCACCCAGTCAACAATATTAGCAAACAGCAAGTGTAATCAAAGGAAAGGGAGTTTTCATGAAGAAATATTATATCAATCACTTTCAAAAATCAATGGTTATTCTGACCTTTATTCCAAAACGTGTGGATAAAAATTAAACATAAGTGACTTTCCTTCCAAACTCCCAGGATCCACATACAAGTACTCACCCACCCTTGAAAAAGAGTAGTAAAATGAAATCTGTTTATGAGTTCTACATTTAAAATTTTTCTTACTCATTTCTAAACAATACAGTGTAACTATCCTCATGAATGCACAATCTAGTAGACTTAATCTATAAATGGCTTAAATTATTCAGGGGGTTGTGAGTCATTAGAAACACTTTATAATTTTGTGGGGACTTAAGCATTTACGTGGTTTGATGTCCACGGGGATTATGAGACCAGTCCTCTGCAGATGTCAATTGATGCTTCTAATTGGCATCCTTACACTATGAAATTTACTACAGACACACATTTGACACCTTATGGAATGTTTCATTTTACATTGTCTTTGCAATGGAAAAAACAATAATTTTAAGTTTTTAGATCAAATGGACTTGACTGATTGCTTGTGTTTATTTTTTTGTTGTGTTGTTAAAATTCTTTACTTGGTTGACATTATTTATGACCATTCTATTACCAAGTTAAGACTGACACTTTTAACTGATGGAAAATTCAAATGGGAAGCAGTTGAAAACTTGCTTAAGTATATCTTTCTTGTTGAGGACAATTAAAAACTTTGAGGAACCTCTCAGAATGATTGAAAAATTGTCCCCTGTCTATATTGAAAGAATAATCTAAGGAAAACAATTTTTTTTAGTGTGACAGCCTGATTTGTTATAAAAACAAAATTGATAACACAACAGATTGTGCTAATGTACATGCTTCTTCAAACACAATGACAGTATGAAGAATGTAATTCAGCAAGAAATGTTAGCCTACTCATCATAATTGGTAGTGTTTTCAGTAACATGAGACTTTTATTATCACTATACCTTCAAAACTGTTACTGAATGTAACATCATGTTTTGTGCTCCATAATTTATAACACAATACTATGTTATTATGAAAGAGTAGGAAAACTGCAAATAATATTCAAATAAAAATACATTTTTAAAAACTCAAGATACTTATAAACTTTGCATTTCATGTAATTAACAAGAGACTTTTAAAATAAAATATAATTACATTTTTTCCTTTTTCTTTTTCCCTTTCAATCTTTTTCATGCCCATTTATGGCTTCCTTACTCCATCTTAAATTCATGAACTTTTGAAATTATTATGTATTTAAATGTCCTAATATATAAATACAACCTATGGAATCCATATAATCTTGCTTGTGTGTTTATAAATCCAGGGCAGATGGGTTGGTATTTGCTAACTGATTATGGCCTTTTTCCTGGTGAAAACTAATTCTTCCTCTGCCTACCGTTATTAATTGCCTCTAGTTTTTGGGTGGGGCCTGGGGGTAGGATTCCACAAGAAGTTTCTCTCCCATGTTAGCATATCTGTTGGGATTTTTCTTGTTTCATATCTTGTTTGGTAAGCCATATTATTGTGATATTGTGGGTGAAGCTTCTCTGACAATTCTAAAAGACACAATCTCACAGCATATTTCTTGGTCCTATAGAATTTATTGTCTTCCTGCTGTTTCTTCCATGATGTACTCTGAACCTTGGGTGTAAAAATTGTATTACAGATCTATCTGCTGGGACTGGACATTCCATGATAAGATGTTTGCATTTTGACCACTTGTGAGTTTCCTTAATGGTCTCAGTCTGTTGCAAAGAGAAATTTCTTTGATCGGTGGTTACAGTAAAAATTATTTGTGAGTATAATGCTAAGTTTTAAAATACAGCTATGGATTATGCTGGTTTAATAAAGTGGTAGTAGTGGATTCTTCTCAAACATCCATGACCTCACTAGCCATGCATGAGTTTTGGCTAGCTTTAGCATACCAAGTGTGAGTTCCCTTCCATGGAATGAACTTTGAATCTAACTAGAAAGGTGATGGTTACCACTAGGATGTGAGTACTACACTTCTTCACTTGTAGAAATATCTTTCCATGATGGACATTGTTGTAAGTCATGTACATCAGAGCTGGATGTATCAGGGTAGTAATACTGCATATCTTTCTCCATTAGAAGCTTGAATAACACTTTCTGGCACTGCCAAAACTAGTCCTCAGAGAGGAGGATTTCAAGTTATATACAGCTAGAATCTGTTGAGTAATATGTCTGAAATACATGTTACTTAGATACGGGAGCCAACCTTCAACCTTTGGGAGGCAGACGACGGCAAAAACATACTGTTTCATGATTCTTTTGGAGTACTTTAACCAAGTAAATTAGGTCTTTTCATGCTTTGTGCTGTGTTTTTATTAATATATGGTTCTTGGGGGGAACCGTGTAGCCTAAGTGGTATAACTTTATTTCCACTATCACAAACAGCACACACACACATATTAATATATACTATATGTAACTTTAGGTAAACCTAACTAAACCTCCTTTCTGCTTTTTTATCTTTTCCTCCTTTCATATGCATGAATGTATCATATATGAAATATCTTCTTATATTTTTTCCTTTTTGGGCTTCACAGTTGGCTCTAAATTTATTTTTTTGACTTTTTTTCTGTGGTTACTACAAATTACATACTCATATCTTAGACTTGGAACTAGAACCCACCAATGCGAATAAACACATCATATTTGTCCTTTGGTGTCTGGTTTACTATACTCAATAATGTCCTGCTCCATCAATTTATTTTGGAGTTGGAAAGATTGCTCAGCAGCCAGGATCATTTGCTGGTTTTGCACATGACTTGACTTTGGTTTCTACTGCACACATGGTAGAATAAAAGTATCTATAGCTCCAGTTACAGCTCCATTTCCTCCTCACTTTTGGCTTGCATGGTATGGAGTACACACATTTTGTATATGTATGCATTTAGGCAAATTATTCATGAAGGTAAGCATCTTGGTTATTTACAGATTCAGACCAATCTTCTACAGAGATTCACACTAAAACTAGCTAACCACTTCTCTTCACCCTATACATAATAGACCTACTGAGCTTCCAGGTTGCACTGTAGGTGTCCTCCATTATTGTGAGTGTAGCCAACCCAATCTCAGCTGGTCTGTTTGTGTCTGTGTTGTACCTTCAGTGCCTGTTCTTTCTTTTCTTATTCCCATGTAGTTCCCATCAGGTTTCTGGGACCAAAAATGACAACATGACAATGTGTCCTGAAAAGATGACTTTTCTCTTTGCATTGGTCAGATAAGGGGATGATGAGGAGAGAAGCAAAGAAATAAATACAAAGAGGGAAAGAGTGGAATGCAACTTGAATCCTTGGGTTAAAAATTAGATGAGTTGACTACAGAGACACAGAGTTATATGTTAGTACTTTGCAGGAGAGTTTAAGAATTTCAATAGTAAGGTAAATATATTATTGCTTCATCAATTATTAGGCTATGATTAGGAAACATCTCCTTTTTTACTTGAAGAAGGGACATTACATTTAGTTTCTAAAGAAATGGTAGTAAGATTGCAGGACAAATGCAAACCAAGGGATCTAAACTTATTTTCATAACATATTTTTATTTTATTTTTTGGTTTGTGGAGCCTTGTGCATAGTTCCTTCGATACATGGCAAATTCTTCAGATGAGGACAGGTCCTGTCAAATTGTATCCCACAGAAATCCAGGCTCATAGGACTTTCCCCTCAGGTTACTAAGGGGTATATAAGCAATTGTACTATCTTTCGCAAACTTACCAATGAAGCAAACTTATGGGCTCAGGGAGAATTGCCCACCTGAAGAAATAAAATGCTTGTTACTTACTGAATTACACCCTGGACTGGAAGAATTGTATCAGATTTTGTGTCTCTGCTCTTATAAGCTACAGGCACCTTTGTGCTGATCCAGTGGCAGGAAAGGTGCTCACCGAACAACTGGCTTTTATAAATGCTAGAGTGACTTGTAAAGGGACACTAAGGAATTTGTTCTCATTTAAGTTTAAAGTGTTTATTAGACTTTGTGCAGATACAGGTCCTGCCAACCTTCAAGGTGTGTCTTTCTCAGCAGCTCTTAAGGAAGATATATGCTCAGAAGAAAAAACTGGTACCTACCACACATACGGAAAACTGCAACATTTGCTTATAATCACTACCACACCATGACTACCACCAAGTATTATAAGGAAAGCATTTAATTGAGGTTATGGCTTACAGTTTCAGTGGTTCAGTCCATTTCCATCATGATGGGGAGCATGACAACAAGGAGGCAGACCAGAGAATCCTACATCTGTACTCAAAGGCATCTGGAAGTTGATTGACTGTCACAGTGAGGGAAGCTTGAGAAAAGACCTCAAAACCTGCCACCTCCAATGAGGCCACACCTCCTAATATTGCCACTCATTTGGGGGGGCGTTTTATTTCTAATCATCGCAGTGTTCATAAAGGGATATTCATGGACAATCTCTATAATTCCAGGAAATGCTCAATGGAAATTTATTCTGCCCCATGAAACAGAAAGGACTATTACACTGTGGAGACCTATCATTCAATAGTGCAGACCAATGGCCCTCAGTCACAAAAGTACATCAGTGCTATTTGGCAACCATAGACAGTGGGAGATTGAATATTAGCTCTCCCTTCTAACTTATAGTAGCAATTAATACAGGATACAAGCCATCCCCAAGGTATATTGGACTTCGCTAGAGACACAGAAGTTATTTAAGGAAGAAGCAGCCAGACCCTAAAAAGGCTATAAATTCACCCTGGGATAGAGAAATTAAGGTTTTCATGCAGTTGCCCCTAACTTGGTTTTACATTATACCTAAATTTAAAAAAAAAAAAAATCCAGCTCAATTAGTGACAATCTCAAGTGTTAAACAAGAGGAAGTGCACATACCTCAATCCTGTAGTTTTGGGGTCCTCCAATCACACTTACTAGGTACAAAGAGCAATAGAAAACCACTCAAACCACTGTACTTAACGGGCGAAGCTTTTCTTAGGTATTTTTACACTGAGACTAATATGTTAACAATTGCAAAACAATACTGGCCCCAGCATCAGCTTGGTATCATACAGGGAAGTGGTAAATCTGAAAATTATCAAAGTTCTGTAATAATTAGCTAGTGGGATACTGATGATCTCCAGTGTGTTCTTTAATAAACTACCATGATGGGGTACCACAGCCATGTGGTGAATTCCAGTGATGGAGGATGAAGCACATGGCTTGGGGATGAGAAATAATCCAGTCATCTTTTCTTTTCCTTCTTTTTTCTTTTCTTTTCTTTCTTTCCTTATTTCTTTCTCTTCATTCATTCTCTTATTTATTTGTTTGTTTATTTTGTAGCTCAATTACATTTCCCCTGTGTCTTCTCCTAGCTGTTCCCCACCTTCCCTCTTCCCTCCACCCCTACTTTCCCTCCAATTTTCTTAAGAAAAGAATAGGCCTCTCATGAATATTGGCAAAACATGGCACATCAAATTGTATTAAGATTAAGTACATTGCCTTGTATTTAGATTGGGCAAGGCAAACCAGTATGAGTAGTAAGGTCCTAAAACCTAGTAAAGGAGTCAGAGACAGCTCCTACTCCCACTTTTAGGAGTCCCACAAGTAGATCAAGCTATACAACTGTGACATATATGCAGTGGGCTGACATCCATCTTATGTAAGCTCCTTGGTTGTTCTTTCTGTCTCTATGAGTCCCTATGATCCCAAGTTAGTTGATTCTGTGGATTTTATTGTGATGCTCTTCACCTATCTGGCTCCAACAATCCTTCCTTCTAATTTTCAACAGACTATTACATAGCTTGGCTATGTAATGTTTGACTCAGTGTCTCTGTATCTGTTTCCAGCAGTTTCTGGATGAAGCTCCTCTGAGGAGGGTTAAGTTAGGCACCGAATTATAAGTATAGCACAATATCATTAGGCTTCATTACCTTGACTATTTTTCCTCCAGTCATGTTTAGTTCTATCCTATGTCTTTGAGTCATTGAGCTTCAGGTACTTAAGGCACAGGACTTTGGGTGGCAGTGCTTCAGGCAGTGGCAGTGGCAGTGGCAGGCTCACTCTTATAGCATGAGTTTCACGCTGGACCACTCATTGGTCAGCCTCTCCTACAATCTCTCCACCAATTGTATTCCAGTGTATCCCAGAGGCAGGACAGACTGTAGATCAATGGTTTTGTGGCTGGGTTGGAATCCCAGTCCCTTCACTGTAAGTGCTGCCTGGTCATGAGAGTTGACCAGTTCAGGCTACATATTCACAATTCTTAGGAGTCTTAGCTGAAGTTTTCTTTGTAGATTCCTGGGAGTTTTCCTTGTACCAGGTTTCTACCTGATCCCCAAGTGCCCCTCTTTTCCATTTAGTTTTCTTTGTATCCCCAACATGATTCTTTCTGATGTATATGGTTATCATATTTATACAGGTAAATCTGTCCAGTGGCAAAGCATACTGAATCTATTTATTACCCAGGCCAAATTTTTTATTTTCTTTCTTTTCTATCAAGTTCAGTGTGGCTGGGTTTATGTTGAGGTCTTTGATCCACTTGGCTTTGAGTTTTGTGCAGGCTGATAGGTTTGACTCTGTTTGCATTTTTCTACACATGGACATCCAGCTATGCCATTTGTTAAAGATACTATCTTTTTTATTAAATATTTTGTCCCTCTTTGTTGAAGATCAGGTATTCTTAGTTTTTCGGGTTAATGTCGGGATCTTCAGTTTGATTCCATTGATCCACAAGTCTGTTTTTATGGCAGTACCAGGCTGCTTTTGTTACTGTAGCTCTATAGTATAACTTGAAGTTGCAGATCGTGATGCTTAGTGAGGTTCTTTTGTTGAGCAAAACTGTTTTTGCAATCCTGGTTTGTCTGTTATTCCAAACGAAAATGAGTGTTGTTTTCTCAATGTCAATAAAAAATTATGTTGGGATTTTGATGGGAAGTGCAATTAATCTGTAGGTTGCTTTTGATAGGATTACCATTTTTACTGTGTTGATCTTCCCTATTCAGAAACATGGGAGATCTTTCCACTTTCTGATATCTTCTTCAATTTCTATCTTCATTGATTTATAGGTTTTGTCAAATAGATGTTTCTTCTTTGGTTATTTTTACTCCAAGCTATTTAATGCTATTTGCAGCTATTAAAAAGAGTGATAAGTTTCTTATTTCATTTGCAGCCCTTTTATCGTTCGTATATAGAAGGGTTACTGATTTCTTTGAGTTAATCTTGTATCCTGCTACATTGCTGAAGGTGTTTCTCAACTGTAGAAGTTCCCTGGTAGAATTTTGTGGGTCACTTATGTATACAATCATATCATCTGCAAATAGAAATAGCTTCACTTCTTCTTTTCCAATTTGTATCCCCCAATCTCCTTTCCTTCTCTTATTGCTTTAGCTAAAACTTCAAGAACTATATTGAATAGATAAGGGGAGAGAGGACATTTTTGTCTAGTTCATGATTTTGGTAGGATTGCTTTGAGTTTTTCTCCATTAAGTTTGATGTTGGCTGTCAGCTTTTTGTAAATTGCCTTTATTATATTTAGATATTTTCACTCTATTCCTGATCTCTCCATGTCTTTTATCATGAAGGAGTGTTGAATTTTGTCAAAGACTTTTTCAGCATCTAAGGATATGATCACATGTTTTTTTCCTTCAATTTGTTTGTATGATGGATGACATTTATGTTTTTTTTGTGTGTTGAACCATCACTGTATTTCTGGGTTGAACACTACCTGATCATGGTGGACGATAATTTTTATATGTTGTTGTATACAGCTTGCAAGATATTTGTTGAACATTTTTGTACCAATATTCATGAGGGGAATTGGTCTGTGATTCTCTTTCTTTGTTCCACCTATGAGTGGCTTGGGTATTAGGGTAACTGTGGCATCATAATATGAGTTTGGCAATAATCCTTCAGTTTCTACTGTATGAAGCAGTTTGAGGAGTATTGGTAGTAATTCTTCTTTGAATGTCTGGTAGAATTTTGCACTCAAACCATTTGGATCTGGGTTTTTTTTTTTACTTGGTAGGCTTTTAATGACAGCTTCAATTTTTTTGGCAGGGGTTAAAGGTCTATTTATGTATTTAACCTAATCTTGATTTAATTGGTAAATTATATATGTCCAAAAAGTTGTCCACTTCTTGTAGGTTTTCCTTTTTTGTGGAGTATAGATTTTTCAAAGTATGACCTGATAATTCTCTGGAATTCCTGGGAGTCTGTGTGTCCCCATTTTCATTTTTGATTTTATTGATTTGTGAAATATTTGCTTTTTGGTAAGTTTGGATAAGGTTTTATCTGTCTTGTTACTTTCTCAAAGAACGAACTCTTTGATTCATTGATTCTTTGTATTGTTCTTTTTGTTTCAAATGTATTGATTTCAGCTCTAAGATTGATTATTTCCTGTTGTCTACTCCTAGATGAATTTCTTTATAATTATTGTTCTAAGGTTTTCAGCTGACCTGTTAGTTCTCTAGTGTGGGATTTTTTATATAGGCATCTAGTGCTATGAATTTTCCTCTTAAGACTGTTTTCATTGTGTTCCATAAATTTGTGAATTCTTTTTTGTTAAATTCTAGGATGACTTTGATTTCTTTCTTTTTTCTTTTTTTTTATTATGAATGAGGTCATATTTTTTTATCCATGTATCCCCTTGTTCAAACTCCCTTCCACCTCCTGTATCTCCCAGTAACTCTCTCTTGACCCAGAGGTGGTTTGTTGAGTATTGTGTAGTTTCCATGAGTTGGTAGACTTTCAGTGGTTTTTGATGTTTTTGAACTTTAGGCCATGGTTGTCTGATATGATACAAGGGATTATTTTCATCTTTTGTATCTATTGCCATTTGCTTTATGGCTAATTATATGGTTATTTTTAGAGAAAATTCCATGTGATGCTGAGAAAAATGTATATTCCCTTGTGTTTGAGTGGAAACTTTTATAAATATCTATTAAATAAATTTGCAATGAGACAAATAGATAAAAATAAGATTTTATTCATAATGAACAATCCATTTGCATCAGAACCTCTGTTACACTCCTTATTTGTTTGTTGAATCTCTGTCTGTTTGACCTATACATGGGTGAAAGTGGGGTATTGAAGTCTCCCACTATTAGCATGTTAGAATTGATGTGGGATTTGAGTTTTAGTATTGTTTCTTTCACATAGATAGGTGCCCTTATATTAGGGTCATAAATATTCAGGATTGAAATCTCTTCTTGACCAATTTTTCCTGAGATGAATAAGTATTGTCCATCCTGGTCTCTTTTAATTGATTTCTGTTTGAAGTTTACTCTGTTAGATATTAGGATGGCAACACCAGCTTGTATTTAGGGCCATTTGATTGGAAAATCTTTTCCCATTCCTGTACTCTGAGCCTATGTCTGTCTTTATGGTTGAGGTATGTTTCTTGTATGCAGAAGAAGGATGGCTTCTGTTTTTGTATCCATTGTGTTACTGTGTATCTTTTAACAGGTAAATTGAGTCCATTGATATTAATTGATATTAGTGACCACTGATTGATATTTATTCTTACTTTTGGTGGTAGCTTGAATGTATTTCCTTTCTCTGTGATTTTCTTCTGTGGGATCATCAATTGTTTGTGGTTTCCTGGGTGTATCTGGGATCCTTAGGTTGGAGTTCTCCCTCTAATGCTTTTTGAAGAGCTGGATTTGTAGATAGGTGTTGTTTAAGTCTTACTTTGTCATGAAATATCTTGTTTACTCTATCTATGGTGATTGATAGTTTTGCTGGGTATTGTAGTTGAGGTTGTCAGCCATGTTCTTTTAGTGTCTGTATAACTTCTGACCAAGACCTTCTTGCTTTCATTGTTTCCATTGAATAGTCAGGTGTTAATCTGATGGGTCTGCATTTATAGGTAAGTTGTCCTTTTCTTTTGCAGCTCTTAAATTTTTTTCTTTGTTTTGTATGTTGTATGGCTTGATTATTATGTGGTGAGGAGACTTTTTTGGAGAGTTAAATATATTTGGCATTCTGTAAGCTTCTTTATCTTTATATTCATTTCCTTCTTTAGGTTGGAAAAGTTTTCTTCTATGATTTTATTGAATACATTATTTGTTTCTTTGAGCTGGTATTCTTGTCCTTTTTCTACTCCTATTATCGCAGGTTAGGCCTTTTCACGATATCCTGAACATTTTGTGCTATGGCTTTTTGTTTATGCTTTTACTGTTTTCTTTGACTGATGTATTTATTTCTGCTGTTGAGTCTTCCACTTCAGTGGTTCTCTATTCCATCTAATGAATTCTGTGGCTTGTGTTTGTATCTGTAGTTCTAGCTCTTTTCATCAGATTTTCTGTTTCTATTTTTGCCTCATTTTTTTTTGCCTTTTTTTATTGCTTCTATTTCCATTTTTAATTCCTGGAATATTTCTTTCATTTTTTTTCTTGTTTTCTTTCAAGGATTTGTTCATCTCTTCCAATTTTTTGTTTGTACATTCTTCTATTTCTTTAAGGGAAATTTTTATATTCTCTTTTAAGGCCTCAATAATCTTCATAAAGCTGTTTTTGGTGTTGTTTCCTTCTCTTTCTTCTACATTGCTCTGCATGGGTCTTGGTGTTGTGGAACCACCAGTTTTTTTCTGGTGTTGACTTATTGTTCTTTATATTGTTATATGTATTTTTGCACTTGGATCTGCCCATTGCTTCAGTGTTTCACTCTTATTCATCTCCTAGTCAGTTATGGCTAGAGGGCTTGCATGTCTCCGGTGTGCTCTGGGAAAGGGGTCTGCACAATCCCTTACTCTGCTCTGGACATGGTTCTGCATTTCAAAGGTGCCTAATTTCTGATTGTCTATGATGCTGCAACTCACTTTGGAGTCAGGACCTGGCCATGGAAGGTCCTTTGTTTTATAGCTTGCTGGGGAAGCCCCTCCCAGCTAACGTCTTGGGCCTGTCTGCTAGCAAGAGTCTGAAATCAGAACCTTGGGTGTGACCCTGGCCCCTGGAGAGGAATTCTCTGGATGGGCGGCCCAGAATCTGAAAACTGTTTACCTCAGATTCCACTCTTGACATAGTCTGAGTTTCAAAGGCATCAGTCCTCTTTCTTGATTTTTATGTCACCCCAGTCAGGCTTCTAGAAACCTGAAGGATATGGCAAAGAGTAATCTTGGTTTTTGAAAAGATATTTGGTCCATTTTCAGTAGATATTTAAATTAATTAAAATTACCCAAGCAGTAAAAAATGAAAGAAAATACTAATTATGCCATAATAAACTATTAAATAAAGTAGAATTCTACTGGAACATGGTTCTACTGGAACATGGCCCAGGGCAACCCTCTGAGAGACAACTACCTCTCTCAACCATTATCACTTGTCAATAGCTCTTAGGATGGAAATAAGATTTTGGTGTCAGTTCCTTTCTCCATGCTGGTAATTTTTATGTCCCTCACTTGCACAAGAGTTAATTCTCCTTTCGTGATAGGTAAGAAATCATATGTAGAACAGACATACTGTGTCCAGAAGACATTATTTTCTTCTACATTCTAGCTTTGACTCTCACACTATATTTCCGCCTAAACCTTGGAAGAAGGAGATGTGATAATATATTTCATTTAAGGCTTTCAGACTAAATTGGATGACTTGGTGTGTTAAAAAGAAGTGGACACAAGGTATGCTGGTTTCAATAAAAATGGTCCTCATAGACCCATATGGAGTGGCACTGTTAGGCGATATATATATATATATATATATATATATATATATATATATATATATATATGACTTTGTAGAGATAGGTATGGTTTGGGTAGGGGAAGTATGTCTTTAGAAAGTAAAATTTGAGGTAGGTCTCAGAAGCTCAAACCTGGCAGATATGGCTGTAGAACTCTTTGTTGCTACTCCAGCACAATGTCTGGGCCTGGGCTGTTACCTAGGGGCATGCTTGCATCTGATGTTCTACTGCTGCCTCTGTCTATGTTGATATCCATGACTCATGTAATCTCTAAGACCATGTAGATGCCATGGATCTGGGCCACCACTTCTAGCATTTGGGTGTCCAAGGGTAATGCCTTCACTAGAGCCATGTTGATCGAAGTGGCCTGTACTGACACTTGGGGACATGATGATATCTTGACTTGAGCTTCTGCTGGGGGTAAGTCTGGGTCTGTGGCCCTAAAGCAGCCATGGTCTATGTTGATGTTCATGGTTTGAGTAATCAATGAAAGCCATGTGGATGAAGAAGATCTGATCATACACCTGAATACATTTTACAGCCCAAGTGCCACACTACTGCTGGAGCCGTAGTAATATACAAAGTGATTGCTTCTAACTGGATCCATGCTGATGTCCAAGTCCAGGCTGTGGCAAAATGCAAAATCTGTGTCCATGTCCATCATTGCCAGCATCTAGGCTGATATCTGTAGCTCTTAATACCACCAAAGGCCATTTAAATACTTGGGGGTTGGCCCATTATCTGAAGCTATGTACAGATCTAAGGGTCATTGTTGTAGAATATTTTTAAATGTGTTCATATGTTTATGCTGTGAAATATTTGTTTAATGATGCAGAGATGCGTTACATTTCTTTACGTTGCATTTCTTTACCTCTGTAAAGCTATGGTATTTTGCCTGCTTAAAATAGCTGATTGGTCTAATAAAGAGCTGAGGGGCCAATAGATAGACAGAAGAAAGGATAGGTGAGACTGGTAGACAGAGAGAAAAAGTAGGAGGAAAAAAGAAGAGGGAGAAAAGAGAAAAGAAGGAGAGAAAATACCAGGGGCCAGCTACCCAGCTACCCAGCTACACAACCAGTCACGGAATAGAAAGGAAAGAAATGTATATTTATATAGAATAGGGGAGGTAAAAGCCCAGAGGCTAAATGTGGATGAGATCATTTAAGCTAAGCAAAGCTGGCAAGAAACAAAACAACCTAAGAAAGAATAAGTATCTGTTGTGGGATTATGCTGGTAAAGTAAATATTTGTCCCTCCTATGGGTTTAATAAAAGCTGATGGACCAAAGGCAAACAGGAAGTGTGGGTGGGGCTACAAGGCTAAGAAAACTTAAGAACATCTCAGAGAAGAAACAGACATCAGACACCAGAGAGCCATGAGAGAGAGCTGCCAGAGACACAACAAAGAGACACAGTAGCAGACACAGAGGAAAGAAGCTGAAATGATGTTCTGAGAAAAGGTACTTAGCCACACTGGTGAACAAGGTAGGTTGAGTTCAGAGGAAGGAACCAGCAAATTATATGCCTGGGCCCTAGGTCAACCAGTGTAAAAATAATATAAGCCTGTGTGTGATTATTTGAAGCAAAGCAGGGTTGAGAGTGAGATTAAATCTTTGGTCCAGGCCCGGAAAGTCCAGGTCAAAGCCATTTACAGCAAGTCTCTGTATATTTATTTGAAAGATTTGTGGCAGGCCTCCAAAAGAACAAAAAAGAAGAATTTATATTTTGGTTTTATAATGTGCTCCCATTTTTCAATAGGGCCTGAGGAAAACAAACAAACAAACAAAAAACCCAAATAAAACAAAAACAACCAGATATGGCTCCTTTAAGAAACTCTGACTTATAGAAGAGCACTTAAAGAGCTTTTTATCATGCAAAATAGAAACAAGAAACTAAGTACCTGCCAACAGGCACTGGTATTTCATACCTGTTGGAATAAATTGCGCCACGCCAAACCCAGACCAGCAGGAAGAGACACGGCACCAGGATCCTTCCGTGGCAATTGACCAGGTCCTTTATTTGAAAAACTCTGCAGCAGCCGCTCCCAGCCTGTGCAGCCAGCTTTAAACCCCAGGTTCACCACTCAGCTACTGCCACGTGGGCCTCTACCATAGGGCCACGCATACGGAAGCAAGCGAGTCAGCTCCGCACAAACCATATTTGGAATTGTTTGTGGAAAGGAGCGCTCGCCGTCGGGGTGGCGGAAGGCGGAAGCCAGCGCCATCTTTAAGGCGCGGCACTCACGCAGCT
>PVIH01006439.1:0-111222 GCA_004025045.1 Sigmodon hispidus
ACTCTATTGTTTAAGATAAACAGCCTTAAAGCAATCCCTGTGCATTTTCTCGTATCAACATTTTAGATATTAAATTGTACTTTGTAGTTGTTTGTTAGCAGTAGTTTGACCTCACTTATGTTAGTACCTTTCTCTTTCCCAGACACTGTCTTATGATGATCCCTATAGTATGTAGTTTTATACCTAGTTTAGAACCTTCCTATTTAGACAAAACGGGGAGATGTAGCGGGAAATCAGGAACTATATATGTGAACGATCGCGTCATAGGATTGGAGACGAGCGGGGCGTGGTTAACTGAAAAGGATTCCAGAAGTAGACCTTCGAGGGAGAGGACCAGGTCAGGAAGTCGTCATTCTCTCGAGAGAGTTCCCTGACCGTGTGCACAGTTCGCCCCAGCTGCCCGGGAGTTCGGACGTATGGCGTAGAGATGAAGAATCTTCCTTAGAAAGGCTCCGGCGCGCTGCAACCTCATCCTGTCATCTTCTCTTAAAACCGGCTCTGTTTTGTAAGCGATTTTCACCAAATAAACCCCGTTTAAAACATATCTCAGGGCGGGTTTTTACTGCGATAGGTATGGATGGGGCTACCAGACTAAGAAAACTCCGGGAACATCTCAGAGCAGAACACAGATGTCACAGAGTCACCGGAGCTGCCAGGAGATGCAGAGGAAAGAAGTTGAAATGCTACTCTGAGAAAAGGTATCAAGCCTCATGACTAAACAGGATAAGAATTACGGGTTAGTTTAAGAGCAAGAGCTAGCTAGCAATTTGCCTGGAATGTAGGCTGATCAGCAAGAACGTAATATAAGCATCTGTGTGATTCTGTGGGACTGCATGTGTTTCTGCTGGACTGCCAGATTGCTGGTCAAGCCTCTGCTCTAGACCAGAAAGTCTGGGCCAGAAACCCCATACAATACCTAAGATCATCAGAAAACACTGATGTTTACATTCTGATTTGTAACAGTAGCAAAATTACAGTTATGAAGTATCAACAAGAATAATTTTGTGGTTGTGGGTCACTACAGCATGAGGAACTATATTAAAGAGTTGTAGCATTAGGAAGGTTGAGAACCACTGGTCTAGAGGAACAGAGCCCACAGACTAAATCTGTATTTGAGAGAGGCTTTATCGGATTGGCTTTCATGTTATATTAGACTGGAGAGGCTGAGTAGCATTCAGTGCATAAGACATTCACAGTGTCTCAGCAGTCTTAGTCTGGCAGGAGGTCTGGGGAGCCCTGGTCATCAGTCCACATGGGAAGGCTGAAGAAACTGGGTTTTGGGGTCACCAAAGGAGCAACAAACAAGTGGAGGAAAGTTTTCCCTCTCAATTTTATCTGGGCTGGATCCCATGTTCAGTGAGTCTTCTCACTTCAAATAAACTGATGAAGACTTCAAAAAGAGAACAACAACAACAAAAAAACTTTATTTGAGGTATAAAAATGAGACAACAATAAAAAATCATGTATTAGGCAATTAAAATATTTTTATGTCATAAGAACACACTTATGTTTTGATAGAAATAAAAAGAGTAAAAAGAAACTAACTAGAAATTGCTTTCTGTCTAGTCATTTGTGCAGCCCGGTGCAGCCTGGATGGAAAGAGATCCTGGTAGTCAGGAGCCCAGGCACACTGAGCGCTGCAGCTCCAATGGAAATGTATTCAGGCATTCAGGAGCCAATGCGCACCACAAACCACAGCAAATGCAGGTAGCAGCTTATAGCCCTGCTTCAGGGAAAGGCTTCCCCAGCGTTAACAGCTCTACTCCAGCAAGGGCGGGCTTCCCTGGCAAAGTTGCTACAGTGGCCGGCAGAAGGCTTCACTTCCCCTCCGCTGCTCTCTAAATGTAATAATTCCGCCTAGCCAGGGAAGGTCCCCTGGGAGGCGAGTGTTACAGCTGTGCTTCCTCAGCGGTTCTCCAGGCTCTGCTGCTGCTGCTCCAAAAGGAAGGAGGAGGAGGAGGAGGAGGAGGAGAAGGAGGAGGAGGAAGAGAAGAAGGAGGAAGAGGAGGAGGAGGAGGAAGAGAAGAAGGAGGAAGAGGAGGAGGAAGAGAAGAAGGAGGAGGAGGAGGAGGAGGAGGAGGAGGAGGAGGAGGAGGAGGGCTTCACTCAAACTTCCTTTAAGAGATTTATTGGGAGGAGGGAAGGGTCCAGAAGAGCGTGGCTGCCTCAGCCTGGGGTGGGAGAAGGGGGAGGCGGGCTGTGGGCTCAGGGTTTATATAGGGCTTCTTGGGGGGGGGGGACACAGAGCCTTCTAGGGAGACTTCCAGGGTGGGGATTGGTCAGGTCTCCCTAACCCCTTTTAAACATTTTGGTTTTTTTGGTTTCAGAGCCAAAGTGAGTTTTTTCCCACTGGCTCTTTTGGGTTTTTGGGTTCCAATTTCAGAGCCAGGGCACATTTCTTTTTGGTTCTGGGTTCAGGGATACGTCTTTCACTGGCTCAGGTCTTAGATCCGGGGTGGGTTTCTTTCACTAGCTCTGGGTTCAGGGCTAGGGTGGGTTTCTTTCACTGGCTCTGGTCTCAGAATCAGTGTGGGTTTCTTTGGCTGGACACTTTTCCCTAAACACAGAGCCTAGAAATATTTATGGTTTAATTTCCTATTTATGTACTTGATATAATCCTTTATGTCTCTGAGGCAGTAAACTGAAAATCTGAAGGTATTATGAAAAAGTCTTTAATGGAGACTCATAAAGTGCTGCTACACTTTGTAACTGCATTGCATAAAGTAGTGTTTACTGATATTCATAATTTATTTATTTTTTTGTTGTTGTAGTCTGCTTAATGTTGATAGTTAACAGAATACAACATCACAAAGACAGAGTTACCCGGTGCACACCTTTAATAGCAGAGTCTAAGACGAAAGGATCCCAAGTTTGTGGCCAGCCTGGGCCATATAGAGCATCTGTCTTCAAAAACATCAGCAAAATCCCCTCCAGGTTGTATCTCTCAGGCTCCCGCCTCTCTGGAACGCTTCCATTGGAATGCTAACTTACAGCATGCAGGAGTCCAGGTGTGCAATCTCAAGGTGACAAATTCCACGTTAGAGTTAACGACAGAGTAACCGAAACACGGCGGAGGAAACAGCTCTCCGGAGGCAGAAGGGTCAGCTACCCCGAGAACACGTCTAAACCTGGAAAAAACATTCCGGAAGGAGGCACAGAATAAAAGCACAGGCGGGTTGCAAAATGTTACTCTGTTAGCTTGAACAGGGAGGACGAGGTAACAGGACTGCAAGGGTGAGTGACAGTGTCAGCCTGCAGGTCACAGGGCGGATTTGTGCTCACTGGTATCTGGGAGGTTCTCTGTGGGGCCTCAATGACAATGACAAGAGTGAGGCGAGGAGCCGGGTTCAAGGCAGAAGGAAAGCGAAGGAAAGTGGCGGGCCAGGCCGGCCAGGTTGCCTGGGCGACGGCGTGGGGGGCGGGAGAAGCGCTTGAGTCGGTGGGCGTGGTCTCGCATACCGCCCACCCCGCTCCTCTGCATACCGCCCACGCCGCTCCTCTTCTTGTGCCCCGCCCAACCCCTTACGCCCCGCCCCCTCGCGCCCCGCCCATTACTTCTCTTCCCGCCCCTCCTCCTATGCCCCGCCCCTCTCTACGCCCGGCTCCAGTCGCCCCATGGCTTCCCAGCGTCCAGCAACCGTTAGACCAGCTGGCTGCGGCGGGCGCGAGCCGCACGAGACCGCAGTGGCGGGTCGGGCGCCGTGGAGGGGCAGCTGCGCGGGCCTGCAGCCTCGGGGTGCAGTGGGAGCCGGCGGGTCCCGGGGTCGCACAGGTGCGGCCGCCGCCCCCACGGACATGTGGCCCGTCTCATAGGACGAGGCGTAGGTAGCAGGTATGAGGACGGGGTGCTGGGTTGTTCTCTGGAGGACTTGGGTCAAGTCTTGTTACTTCTGGAATCTTCCATGGCCCTATGTTCCCATGTGGTACCGGCCCAGTAACTTTGTACAGCTGTTTTCGGGGAGTCCAGGTTGGTTAGGGACAGTGGTAGAGATGGGAAAATGTGGGGACAGAGAGGAGTGGGTCATATGGGACTGTTAAACACTGTGACTTGAGCCCTCTTGGCAATCCATTTCAGGTCCTAGCTTTTCCCCATCAGCAACAGTCCATCCATCCTCTCCTACCACACTGGCTGAAGTCCTCACTCTCGCCGTTCTAGGCGTTGTTCCTATTAAATGTCATGCTGACTTTAAGGTCACGGGAATGTAGAAGACAAGTGATGTGGGTTGTTCCTCACGTTGTTTTGACTGATGACTACTATTTCCCACATAAGAAAAAAAAAGTCCAGAGCTTTCAATCTTCCCAGAGGTGATTAGACAGGACTGCTTATGTGTGAATGAATACATACGGTCTTTGAAAGTAGGGAAGCTGTGGCAGAGATCTGAAATTCACCTCTGCACCACAATTAGTATTTTTTTAAAGGTGTATTTTTATTTTATGTATATTAGTGTTTTGCCTGCCTGTGTGTGCGTGCATCAAGAGTGTCTGGGGTGCTTGTGGTGTCCAGAAGAGATTGTGGGATCCCCTGGAACTGGAGTTACAGAAGCTTTTAAGCAGCCATGCAGGTTCTGGGAACTGAACACTGAATTCACTGCAAGAGCAGCAAGTGCTCCTGAGGCTTAGCCATCTTTCCAGTTCTGTATTTTAAGTGTTAACACAGGCACCTATTTTAATTATGTGTGAAATAGTTTTCCTAACATGGTGCTACTTTACCTTTTAAAGGAGAATGGCAGTTGAAGATGTGTTTCATGTATTTATAAAGCCTTTGCTTGTGGTTCTAGGTTTGTTTGGTTTTTTTCTTTTGGTGGGGGATGGTGTATTAGGGTGAGCCACTTTAGAACTCTAGAATCTAAAGCTGAGTGTGGTGGCACACACCTTTAAATCCAGCACTCTGAGGGCAGAGGCAGGTGTATCTCTGTGAGGTCTACATAGGGAGTTCCAGGATAGCCAGGGCTATGTAGAGAGACCCTAACTCAAAAAACAAAACAAACAAACAAACACAACCCTACAGCACCTGTTAAATCTGCTCTTTTTCTGAACCACCTTCTTTAAAGTGCGTAACTATATGGCATCTAAAAAATTAGGTCCTAATCTTTGAGCCTATAAATGTTATAAGGGAAAAAAGTCTTTGTGTGTGTGAAGTCAAGGATTTGTTTTTAATTTTTAGGTTTATTTTTGTGTATGAGTGTTTTGCATGTATGTATGTATGTGTAGCATGTTAGTGTGTGATTCTCTCGGAGGTCAGAAAAGGGCATCAGGCCCCTGGAGCTGTAGTTACCAATGGTTGTGTGCCTTTATGTGGGTGCAGGGAACTAAACCCAGGTTTTCTACACAAGCAACAAGTACTCTTAATTATAGAGCCATCTCTCTAGCCCCAAAGTCAAAGATCTTGAAAGGGAAGGATTATCAGGAATTATTAGTGTGTCCTAAGTATAAACTCAAGGAGCAGAGGAAGTGGGGAGGTAGTAAGAGCACAGAGACAGGCGAGAGTGATGTGAGCATGAGTCATGGAGCGGAGGGGACCAACAGAGATGAGAAATGTGAAGAGAAGGGAGCCTGTCCATCCTGCTGTCTAGCTCTTGGAGACTTGATACTGAGCTGTCACCTCCGGAGTCATGAAAGAGATGTTTGTGGTTTCAAAGTGCTTGTGGTAATTTGTTACTGCCACCATGGACACTGAATGCACAAGACAGTGCTCCTAAATCATACAGAACCCTGCATGGATGGACATTTTAAACTACAGCTGAGGTAGCAGTGGGTGTAGTAATGGGTCACTGTATATTTTCTTGAATTCTATAAATCTTAAGACAGTGAATAAGGAATTCTGTAAGAAAAAAAAGATGGTGCATAATGAGGAGGTAGTCTGGCATTTAAGCCATTTTTTTTTTTTATAAAGATTTATGTAGTGTTCTGTCTGTAGGTACACCTGCATGCCAGAAGAGGGACCAGATACTTTTCCTTACGCTCAGATACATATAACTCTCACCCTTCACCAAAAACCCTTCTTTTTGCAGCACAGAACATTACAAACAGCCAGAAAACAACTGACTGAGACCAGCCCCACTTGACACATCCACAGTACAAGTCCTACACCAACGGCTCAGGGAACATCCACTCCCTGAGACGCGGAAAGATTGTAATAGCCTAAGGACCAGGATGTCTGCTGCAAGCTTGTGTCCTCTATATATGACAGAGAAGCTGTTTCTGTGAAATCTCAAATATACAGTTGCCTAAATAAGACCTACACAATGATAACACCAGTGGACATGCCAATGTGGATGAGAGAAATCTCACAAGGCCCCACTTGAAGATGTAGAGCTATAGGTAGTTAATGGCTGCTTAGTTAGGAAAGATAAGTCTTCAGGGATGAACCCCCTGATAGGTTTTTCAGTCCTAATTAGTCAGTCCTAAACACACACACACACTCTCTCTCTCTGTCTCTCTGTCTCTCTGTCTCTCTCTCTCTGTCTCTCTCTCTCTCTCTCTCTCTCTCTCTCTCTCTCTCTCACACACACACACACACACACACACACATGTAATACCAAATGGACTCAGCAGGCTGTATTTATATATACATATGTGTATGTGTATATGTGTGTGTATACAAATATATGCATCATAGTTAGAGAGGCCATGAATCTCAGAGGAGCCAGGGGAACATAGGAGGGAGAGAGGGAGGGTTAGCAATTACTTAAATGTTGTACTTGCTTAGGAAATTATCAAAAATGTAAAAAATTCAAATGTTCAAAATTAGCATAGGCATGCTTCTTAGCCATTATTAGAGTGCTGTCAGATGTATATTAAAGAACAGTTTAAGACAGATGGGTACCCAAGATCAGAGCGCTTTTATGGGAGCAATATGGCAACCTGGCTAAGAGCAGTCTTTCCAACGCAACTGGGATGAAGATGTTTGTAATTTCTAGGATTATGGAAAAAATAGTGCTTAAATTTAGCTGACTGGGACCCAGGCAGCTCTTTCACACTCCCACTCTTTATAAGTCATCCTGTGTGGTAATGTGCTGTATATCTAATAAAAATAGCTTGGAATATCAGAGGACAGAGCCAAGCCAGGAAGATCAGGGAGTGGTGACCCATGCCTTTAATCCCATCTCTCAGGAGGATCTCTGTGAGTTCAAGGCCAAACACAGCCAGCTGGTGGTAGCACCCACTTCTGTTCCTTGCTCTACGAAAGGTGATCTAGGAATTGAAATAGTTGGGTGAGGGAAGAAGGATAAGGCAGGAGGAGGCAGCCCCACACAACCAGGCAGGAGATAGACTGCCCTGTTTGGCCTGAGGGGTTGGTAGGTGAGATGGTCTGTGGTTTGTTTCTCTCTGTCTGATAGTTCAGCTTTTCCCCAATACCTGGCTCTGGGTTTTATTATAATACCAAGAAAAATTTGTGCACTAATTCTGGGACTGCCTTTTGAGATATAACATACATGTTATACACTTCACCTACTTTCAGTGTACAGTGCGGCGTTGTAATAGTTTTTGGCCCAGCCTAGCCCCACAGTTCAAATGAATCTCTCTTGCCCCCGGCCTGGCCTAACCTGAAATTTGAACCCACAGCCTCACTTGGTCTTAAATAACCACACCTAAAACACACTCTCTGATGACATCTTTCTCTTTTACTTACTCTTGAAAAAAGCCTCTCTGAAAAAATCTCTTGTTCTCTTTCTTGGCCAGTATTCATCCTCTCTCCTTAGCTCCTTCTGTGCCCGAGCACGTACACACACACACACACACACACACACACACACACACACTCACTTTCTCACCGCCCAGCTCTTTTCATAGATCCTTCTCATAGCTCTTCCTTTCCATTGCCTCCTTTCACGTTGCTCTGTCTCCTCACACACACTCCAGCTCTTTTTCTAGTGCTCTGCCCCACTCTGGACAATAATATATTACACATGATAAGTCACAGTTTTTCTCAGGTTCTGAAGGTTGTACTGACTGGCCAGTGAGTAACGCTTGGCCAAGCACATAGCTCTATCCCAGACAGAAAATAACATTGGAATTCAGGACTCAACATAACAGTTAGCTGGCTGAACCCTGAGTGGTAGAGGTACGTGCAGAAAGACAGTTACTGCAGGGGGTTATATGTCAGTGTAAACGGCCTGATCTTGATTTAGCAATACATACCTGTGATCTTGTCTTTGTGCATTTTATTTACAGGGGCAGCTTAGTCTGTTCCAAATTTGTTCTAAAGTCTAAAATTAGCTGTCTTTGAAACTGAGAATACTGCCACTTTCCTGTGTCAGTAAAGAAGAATATTCTGTTATTATTTCTATTCACCAGAATTATATAGCTTAAGTAGAGATCATCTTCCTGACCCATCATTTTTGGGTATAGGATATACCTATACCCAAAGATGGAATATTTCCTCCAGATAAACACATAAGCAGTGGGAAACACCCAAAGCAGTTCTTAGGGAAAAAAATGTGGTGGCACACGAGAGAAATTATGGACAGAAAACAGTTTCCACAGCCAGTGACCCCACGGCCTTGCCAGGTGGGGCTTCCTATCTGATGGGTCAGCCTGTTAAGTACTAGTTGTCATTCGCTATATATTCCATGGCCCTCAGCACTGCCTGAAGAGCATTGGCTCTGGTTAAGATTCTTCACTGACTATAGGTTCCAAAGCTCTTGAAGGAATCCATGGACCGCAGTCCTGCTGGTGACACCAACATCTCCTCCAGGTAATCCAGAAGGAGCCTGTTTGCACATGTGTGCAGGTGATGCCCATGAGCAGGCCTCTTGCTCTATAATCATGCTAAAGCTTCACTAGCCTTCTCTCTGTCAGTGGGCGCTATGGTCTCACTTTTGTATCTGCTGTTTTAAGAAATGTCATTCAAATTGAACACCTCCTCAGGAAGGCCTTCCTTCATTGACCTACCCTAATGCAGCCCTAATCCATTTCACGACACACTGCTGTTATATACTGTTTTCTTCATTGACCTAGCCAGTCTCCAAAGCCATGTATTTTTAACTGAAAAGTTAAACAATAGATCCTTTTGATTTCTTTCTTCATTAGTTTCTCTCCTTCCCTGTTACAACTTCACAAGGTAAAAACTTGATTGGTCTTGATCTAAGACAGCGCTGTCCTTGGCATTAATAGAAATTCTATTTATGTAAACTACCCAAATACCATTAACAATAATCGTTATCAAATGCTTACTGTATGCCAGACTTTGTCTAAGATGCTTTATGTGTAGGAATTACTTATTTGAAGCTTACCAGTTTTGATATGGGAAGAGAAGATAACTATATTTGTGTTCCAAATTTAGTTGACTCAGTTATTTATTCAAAGGCATATCTTTCCTCTTTTTAGTACATCAGTTTCCAGATCATGGGATTAGTGCACACTGAGCAGAAATATGATATTTAATCTGTTTCTCTATATCCTCTAAACTGAAGTGGAAAAGTTTTTGCTAGAAAATGAAAAGAACAATGCAAATGAAAGGCATCAAGGAGCATAATATACTTAGTAAGGGGGACTCGGATTGGAGCGCAGTGTCTGGTGGGGAAGGAGAGCTTGAGCCAGATGGAGCAAGACTGGCAAAGTGACGCTGCTTCTGATGGAAACAGGAAATACCATTCACGGGGTTATCTGAGTCTGGTGAGAGCATTACAAAATCAGTAGAACCAAAGTTAAATCTCTCATTCAAGGATTCTTGCCCAGTGACTTGCCACATCTGAAATGTCTGTATTGAGCTCTGCTCTGTGACAGAGATTAGACTCAGCAAAATACAGTGATCAATTGGATATGTTAGTTTAGGTAGATGAATGACAGCTGATAATACTAACATGTCTAACTTAGGAGTGAAATTTATTGCATCAATAACCAATGCTAAAGCGCAGATTTAGTGGGCAGATGTGAGCAGGATAACAAATATAATGCAGCTGCATGCAGAGATGATAAGCACAATGAAATACATTATTCTATCTAGAAATGACTCGCTGACAGCAGATCTACCCTCTTTTCCATTTGCTCTGAACTGAAATCAGCCATAAGAAGTGCTGTTTTGTGCATTTTCTGTAGAAAATTATGGGACCCGGGGGATTTTCGAGCTGTACTAGTCTAACTTTGCCCAGGAGAGGCCATTGAGTAGCCGTTGCCATCTCAGCAGGCCCCTCAGAATGGAGAAGCCCACCATGTGGACACGTGGGGCTTGGTTGGCAGAAAGCCCACCTCCCGTATGAGCCAGCATCTGCCTCTCTTCACTTACGTTAATAGTCCTGATTCTGCACGTAGAAGATTCCTTTCCCTCCTTCTTACATACTCTAGATAAGCGTTATAGATTACAAGTTAAAATATACTTCTGTGTAAAATGAAAACAGGTGAGGCTAGCAAGATGATCTAGCAGGTAAAGGGACCTGCCAGCAAGCCTGTTGACCCGAGTTTGATCCCCAGAACTCACATAGAGGTAGGAGAGAACTGTCTCCGCAGAGCTGGCCCGTTTCCACACATATGCTATGGTGCATGTATGTCCCTCCTACCGCAAACACAAAAACTAAAGAAAACAACTTTTTCTTCTCATATACAAATATTTCAAAACATTAAATAAAAATTTATAAATTGAATGTAGCATGAATCATACTGGATTTTTATAATAAAAACCGGGTGCTGGTTATGGAGGAAAGTGCTGAAAGATCAGAGAGACAAAGGAGCAGCCGCTAAGGAGACTTCCTACCGCTCCCAAATCCTCCCACTGAATGGCTCCAGAGCTGCGATTAAGGATGTGAGCCACCACCACAGCCTGGCTGTTTTTCTTTTAGACAGATTGAATCTGTCTGAAAGTCTAGGGTGGCCTTGAACTCCTGACCTTCCTGCTTCCTCACCCAAGTGCTAGGATTAAAGGTGTGTGCTAGCCCTGCCTGGCTTCTAGTGGCTAGCTCTGTCCTCTGATCTTCCGGTAGATTTTTTTAGAGCACAAGCAAACTATCACCACAATTGAACTTTTGGGGAACAGTGAATTTTAATTAATGAGATATATTAATAAGCAAATTTTATTTTTCAGGTGTTAATAGAATAACTGAAGATAGAATATCCAGAAATTAAGGTATTTGCTATTTTACTACCTAGTTACCATTCACAGTTCTGAGCATCCACTTGGTGTATTAGCTTATTGTGTCTATGTAATTTCTTAGAAAACGTGAAGCCTTGAACTTGTTGAGTGGCTAACTGGAATATCCAAATGTAAAAACAAGAGCTTGGGCCTGTGGTTTTCAGACTGTATCCAGTGGAGCTCTGTCTTCATAGCTTCATCTCGTGGACTGGAAAGGGTTTTGGTAGCTAGGACGCAAAATAGTTTCTGGCTTCCTCTGGTTAGGAAATGTCGGACCAGCTAGCTCAGTACTATCTCATTTGGTAGAGGTGGGAATGGAAGCGCAGAGATAGAGGTTATACCTACTCTCTGTTATACCACAGCAGAGTGAAGCTTCCTCAGTCTAGATGCTGCACTCCCTTGTTTTAGCTTCCTGCTGGCTGATGTGCACTGATCAGCATGGTCATGAGCCAAACCACCGACTTCTGTACTACATTGTGATAGCCCTGTGTTTATATTTAGCTAAGTCAGGTCAACTCTTTTCTTTTGTGTTCATGGACTTACATAAAGATTATTTATATCTTCTATCTGTAAATAGATAAAGCTGTTTATTAATAGGACATTGAGTAGCTATACACAACTCAAATTATGAAGATGCATTTTAATTAATGTTATTACTATCCTATTAGGTAGTACTGTATGCATGTATTTTGAGGCAGGTCCTGTATAGGAGGGCTTATGCATGAGTTAACCCTCGCTCTTAGGAAGTATGCATACCATCACCATATCATAACGTTCTAGGTGTCAAATGTTCTCAAGGCTATAGAGCTAATACTTCACAGCTCTAGGTCTTGTACCTGGATGTCAACATCTAGAGAAAGAGTGTGATTGAGAATAAAATGCAGATCAATGTGAAGTTAAAAGGCAGTTCTTAATTAGTTAACTAGTAAGAACTGTCCAGTTTTTCTTTCTTTATACTTTCAGTCTGGTTTTAGGGGCATGCCAACCCTAGGGGATCCCTAGTCTCAAGTTTCTATGAAGTTAGGATGGTCCATTCTGTTAAGTGTGAGTCGTTAGTTGATAAGTCTGGGACTTGGAATAGACCAATCAAAACAGGACTTCAGCTGTGACTCACCGTGCCACAGAGATGTTCTGTTGCAGTGACCAGAGGCCCACCAAGAGTCCTGAGGAGTCAACATGAGGCCTGTTCACACTAGAAAAGTGGTTGCATGTCCTCGATAGCCTCTTGGAGTTCCAGGAGGAGGACTAGGAATCAAGAGATAGCCTCTGATCACTTGAGCTCACGTGTACTAAAGCCTATAAACTGTCTTCACAAGTCTTTTGTGTGTGAGCGACATTCCAGTCAGGACTGCCTTTGTCACACACACCTTTCAGGTCTTTTCAGTGTGAGCATACGCACACTCTTAAATGCTGCCGAAGTGTTTGTAATAGACTTGGGTATACGAGAACAAGCACGATCTCACCTCTGTATTTTACTCAGACTTAAATTAGTTACTTGGACAGGGGATGTAGCTCAGTGACAGAGAGCTTGCCTTATGTAGCACATGCTGTGTTTAATACACACACACACACACACGTAAATTCATGTTATGATCCCCAAATTATCCATGTGCTGAGTTCAAAAATTTTATGATTACCTGAGGAAAAGTTTTATCTCCAGAAATACTTAATAATCTTACAAACTTGTGCCTAAAAGTAGAGTATTTAAGCTCTTATATAAAGTGTTACAACGTGGAGGAACATGGAATCACTGATCAAAAGGAGGATCCATTCTAAAACAGTGAAAACTGAATTACAGGGCTTTTGTTTTATACAGACTTCATTATCACAAGTTTCACAAAATAACTGACAGTGATGCCAGATAGAGGTACCAACCATCTTGACCGAGAGGCAGGGCTGCTGTTAACTCTTGTTTAAGTACAAATACTCCAACCCTATGCTATGGTCTTTATTCATTTGGTGGGGGCTTTAACCCAGGACCTTGTACTTGCCTAGCAGGCATACTACCAACTGAGCTAACCCTTCACACACTCTCTAATTGGAAGGGGGAGTTGGGGGGTAGTGACCTGCGATCAGCTACATTAAAGCTCACAGATCAGGGGTGTGGAGTTTTAAACCATCATTTCCCAGAAACATTACATTTCTGTGTTATAGCACCCACGCTGTTCATTAGGGTTAGGGTTAGGGTTAGGGTTAGGGTTAGGGTGCTGACTAGCGAGCCACCAGTCTGCTGCACTTCTAGCCTCAGGGAATTGTAGGTGGGCCAGTTTGAAACTCCTTTTAGTGAACAGTGCAGTCTCCTCAAACTTAGTACCATGACTGCTGTTTAATTAAAATTCTGTCACCTGTTGGTATCAATGCCATATTGTCTGTAATTATTAGGTATCTTATATTGCTGTTTACATGGCACTTAGTCTTTACTGCTTATTTTTAAATTATTTTGTCATTTACAAAGATGTATATACATGTTCTAGAATATGTTTATATACATGGGACTCCAGTATTTACCTTGGAGTATCACAGAATAATTTTCTTTGGCTTCATGTTTATTGTTTGAAGGAGACTTGTCCAATAGAAAAGATTTTATGAATGTTATCTGGTATTTTGCATGTGTTCTGTATGAAGATGTATGTCTGCTTTTGCTCATTCTGTTCCTTCCAGAACAGGGCTTCTGGGTTACATGTGTGCTCTTCCCTTGTAGCTTCTTCATGGAGATGGTAGGGTGGGGAGGAATAGAGGGTAGGTTGGGTGTCTTCTGTTTTGTTCCTACTGGGTTCTTAATTTTTCCTTTCTCATCCTCTTTCCCTCAGTGCGTTGTCTGCAGGGAAAGCTCTCTCTTGTGAAGCATACTTCTCCTCACACTGCTTCTCTTAGGCTGCTTGCCCATACTCAGGCCCCTGGACTCCGACTGTCCAGTCTGGGTCAGTGTTCTGGCCTGTGTCTGACTCTCTAGAAATGTGTTGGTCTGCCTGTCAGCGTCTGGCCCACCGTTGTCCTAGACTCTTCCCAGCGCCTCCCTTCCTCCACAGAGGCAGTTCCCAGTGGGAGGGAGGAAGGGCCCCTCCATTTCTAGGTATTTGAACGCACTCGGTCTTTACAGTACTGACAGTGTAGAATACACATATTTTTGTTGGTTTTCCATCTTTTATGCTTGTTTGGGTGAAAATAAGGAGAAATTTGGAATTAGGCCATCACCATTATTTTCTAAACTCAGAAGCATCTTCTTGACTAAACAGAAAACTATGAACAATATTTAACATCAAATCAGCTTTCCAGCCTTTGTTATTGATATCTGCTTTGCCGATTTGAGAACCTTGTAAGGGACATAGATACGTTCTATTATGCAGTGATGTAACTTTATAAGAGACCTAAGAGAATAGCTGCTGATCAGAGCGCTAGTTATGATAATAACTGAAGTATTCATCTGCAAATGTTAGCTTATCTTTAGTAACCTTTGGAGACCGGGTATGGTGGGTTACACCTTCAATCCCAGCAGTAGTGAGGCAGAAGCAGGCTGATGTTCAGTGATTCAAGGCCAGCCCGGTGTACAGAGCGAGTTCTAAGCCAGCCCTCTCCAGACAAAACAAACAAAAACCCTTTTGGTATTAAAATCAAATTTTAAAATGAAAATTGACTTGCATATTAGTTTTATGTAGCAATAAAATATTTCTGTATACACAGCTATTTTTCTGGAGGAAAAATTCAAGACATTAAAAGTCAGTTCCTGTTCAGTCCTGAGCTTCTTCACATAACACCATAATAAAATTGAATGCTTTATCTTTTATAGACAAGAACTAAGGATCCAAACAGGGAAGCACTCATATTTCAAAATCTCTAAGAAGAGTAGAAAATAGTTACTATGGAATCAAAAGCTTGTGAATCAAATAATGAGGATCTTTTACCGAGTGGCATCACATCCAATGGAGGTATGCACCCTTTCTGAAACAAAATGACGGAAAACTAGACTTGGACCACTTCACAGTAACCCTCCCACTTCCTGGATTATCATGTGCCTTGGCTTTAACTGCAAGGCACAGAATTGGCTGTGAATGTCTACTATGCTGTTTTCAATTCTGTTTTTGGCTTAGAGATTACCTGTCGTTTTAACTGGGCCTGTCTGCTTTTAGCATGTGTCCATTTTCTTTTTGATATAAAAGTTGTTTCTGTGCTGAGCTGTTTGAGCCTCAGCATCTCCTGCTTCTCCCTGATTCCTTTGGGTCCTCTAGTGTTTTTTGGTCAAACTCCGCTGCTGTCACATTGTTTCTCCTGAGATGTAGTATCATTCTTTTCATACTGACCTCATGAGTGGTCCATCAAGGCCCTAGGTGCACAACTTCTTATTGATTGATCGATTGATTGATTATTTGTTTAGTTTTTAAGATTTACTTTGTGCATATGAGTGTCTTACTTGTAGATATGTTTGTGTACCATGTGTGTGCTCCATGCCCTCTGAGGTCAGAAGAGGGCATCCGATCCCCTGAATCTGGAGTCAGATGGCTGTGAGCCACCATCTGGGTCCTGGGCTTCAAACCTGGGTTCTCTGCAAGCGTAACAAGTGCTGCTAACTGCTGACTCATCCCTCCAGCCCCATTCCACCTCTGATCACACATCTTATAAGTGATAGACTCGGTAGCCCACCTCTCACCTCAGCTCTCCCCTGTCTTATTACTGTGGAGCTCCTTTTTCCTGTCTACTGAAGGTAGAGGCTGTCAACCATGATCCATGTCAGCGCTGCCCCACCCCAGCCTTTTCTGTTGTAAACATTTAATGTCTTAGACTCACACTTCCAAATTCTGATTCAGTAGGACTAGAGCAGGGCTTAGGCACAACTGTATTAGTATTTTAAAGTTTCTCAAGTGATCCTGGTATACTACAAAGATTGACCACAGCCCTTACAGATCCTGATATTTCTCCTAAATTCCTGCCTTTCTTCTGCATGTCCAGCGGTCACCTGCCAGTGCCCCTCCCCTTTGTTATTTGCATTTTCTCACTGGAACTTGCAAATGCTTAGCAGTCCACCTAATTCCTCCATTTGGGGGGTGGGGTGCTGGAAGATGTTTGCTATGAATCTCTCACCAGTCTGCCACTTACAGTCACGGTCTTCTACCTCAGCAGAGTCCTGATGCCGCTGAGAACTGTTTCCTGTGGCCAGATCTCTTTCCAGTTTCTAAACTATACCATTTGTGATCCAAATTCCCTGGCATGACACAAGGCCCTCCTGATCTGTATTTTCACCCTCAGAGGTCCATGCCCAGGACATCCCAGCTGTCTCAAGCCCACCGGCCTTCAATGTGGTGCTCCCACTCTTGAACATCCCTTGTCTTCTCCAGACTGCCTGTCACTTGTACATACTTCTAGACTTTTCAGCTCCAGGGTCACGGTCACCCTCTTCCCCAGCCTGCCCCTTCTCTGCAGCTGGTGCTTGTTCTTCCCAGTGCTCTTAACTGTACTTTGAGTTGCCTGCTTTTCCCATGAGACCTTGTGCTCCTTCAGGGTTGTTAAAGGAACCCCCACAATAATGTTTGCCATAAAGTTGTTATGTGACTAATTAATAAACTCTGTACTGTTTAGGTTCTTCAAGCCCGTTTTTTGTGTCATCTATTCGTGGTACAATAATTGAAAACACGTCTTCAACTGGGACTTTAACTCAGATGCCCTTTTTCCCTAAATATGAAGTGGAGCTTGATTCTCATAGAAAGATCATCCCTTATCCTGGCAAAGAGCACATCGAACGTGTTTTGGAAGAATATTCACATCAAGTTAAAGATTTGCAGAAAAGACTAAATGAAGTGAGTGGCATTCTTTTCCAGCACCTGGCACCATTAGGTCAAGGAGACGTGTTGTCTTGAAATAAAACTTCACCCCCCGCCCCAGAAAGAAAACATTAGCCATGGATCCGTCAGCTAACCCTGTTAATTTGACCTCTCCTGTCTATGGGGCTAATTAGAAGTTTACATACCGTTTTCTTTCTGGTAATAATAATGTCTTGATTTTAAGATATAATTTTAGCAAAATTAAATGCTTCAAAATGTTATAGTTAATGACATTCATATGCTATTAATAATTGACCTAGGCATGCTGTCCTGCTATTATGATACCTGGCTGCTTTCACAAACAATGGTAAAAAGTAGGATTTTATATATGTACATGCAGAATGGTTAAATAGAATTTAGAAGGGTAAAAAAAAAAAAAAAAAGAATTTAGAAGGGTTTGCCATCAAGTGGACCTCGAATAGAATCAAACTAGATATTGCGTTCCAGTAGTTAATTTTCTACAATCCAGACCTCCTACCACCATATACAAGGGCTTCATGCTATTCTTGTTCAGCACCCATCCTTTGCATGCACCTTCTGCTCCAGCTATGTTAGTCTAGATTCCCATGCCTGTCTGCTTGACAGCTGGAGACTCATCATCTGCCAGGGCCTTCTTCATGCATTCCCTTCTCAGAAGGCTTCCCTCTAGGCAGCACTAAGGGTGGGGTTCTCTGTGAAAGTATTGTTTGTGCATGATTTTGTACATCTTACTGTATCCAACAGTGTGTTATTCTGCCTCATCAGAGTAGATGAAGACTTAGGAGATGAACTTAAAATGTTACTAAATGTGAAAAATTACGTGTCATTGTATTATACACATGGCATTCAAAAATAAATAAGCCACAGCTCTCAAAGGAGTTCACAGTTTTGGAGATGACCTAGTCATATAAACAAGTAGTGATGAGACTTGTGATAAATACACTAATATGACATATAGAGACAGAAGAAACACAGACGTACTAGGAGAGAAAAAGAAAGTAACGGGGCTTGTAGGATGGCTCAGTGAGTAGAGGTGCTAATGATCCCAGAGAGAGAGAGAGAGAGAGGGAGGGAGGGACGGAGGGAGGGAGGGGAAGTGCCTTCCATTCTTTATTCTTTTCAAACAGGGTCTCACTGTAGCCCAGGCTGGCCTTAAACCTGGCCTCCTTCACCTTGGCTGCCAAACCTTTGGGGATTTAGGCCTGTGCCACTGTGGCTAGCCTTAGCATTCTATTCTTGGTTCTGTTTTAAAGGTTTTTCCAGACAGGGTTTCCCTGTGTAACAGCCCTGGCTGTCCTGGAACTCAACTCTGTACACCAGACTGACCTTGAACTCACAGATCCTCCTGCCTCTGCCTCCTCAGGATTAAAAGCATGTGCCACCACAGCCCAGCTTCCTACTCTGTGTGGCTGTAATGTTTGTATGTGGTACTAGGCTCTCTGCAAGAATCTCTGGGGTTAGGGGTAGGGTTAGGGGTAGGGGTAGGGTGAAGTCCTTACATTATCTTTGTTTCCTGTTTGCCTAATTTTACTCTCTATTTTTGTATTTTAGAATCTCCTCATTTTCAGTGGTTTTTGCTTTCTGTTCAGACTCAAAAGATGAAGCAATTAAAAAGTTATTCATTCTCCACGGGTCCTCAGCTATTAGCTGGGAACTGCTTCAGTACTTGGCTTTGGAAATTTTATTTTTCTGTAGTTGAGTACCTTTAGAGTTTATTTTTACATAAAATCATTTTATTTTACATGTATAAATGTTCTGCCTGCATGGGTGTATGTGCACCATGCACACACAGTGCTTATAGAGGCCAAAAGAAGGCATCAGATTCCCTGGAGCTGAAGTTGAAGATGGTTGTCAGCTGCCATGCTGGGAATCAAACTCTGGACCTTTGCAAGAAAAGCCAGTGCTCATCCACAGAGCCGTCTGTCCAACCCCACATTTAGAGTTTTAGATGGTAGTGGCTGTTGCCAAGAATTTAAGTAGGTTGAAGGCAAAGTTTACTTTTCTGTATATATAATTTCAACCAGTTTGCTACCTTTAAGGGGCAAAACATCTTCTTATTTCTTCTTTGAGCTGGAATATTTGTTTCAGAAAATAGACAAGGGGGCTGGTGAGATGGCTCAGTGTTTAAGAGCCTCGTCTGCTCTTCCAGAGGACCCGGGTTTGATTCCCAGCACCCACATGGCAGCTAACAACTGTCTGTAGTTCCAGTTCCAGGCAAACACCAAGGCAAATAAATAAATAAATAAATAAATAAATAAATAAATAAATAAATTTTAAAAAAAAAGAAAAGAAAATAGACAAGAAAATGCCAAGCCAGGGAACGTTGCTGATGTCTTCTTGTTATCTAGGTGGTAAATTATTCACTGGGCTCTGAACTTCAGCAGTGAGGTTTTTTTGTATACATAACAATAAATAACATAATCTTTGGGAAATTACTGTCTTATAGGAATTATGATTGATGGTTTTTAATAGAGATATAGAGTAATTTGTGTGATTTTTCTTTCAGAGCAATGAATTACATGAGAAACAGAAGTTTTATTTAAGACAGTCAGTCATTGATTTGCAAACAAAACTTCAAGAAATGCAAATGGAGAGAGATGCCATGGCTGACATAAGGTTGGGGTTTGTTACCTGAATTCTTCCTCTCCCAGCAGAGCTAGAGAGTGAACCCCAGGGTCTGGGATCTGGGCATGTTAGCCAAGTGTTCTGCCAGTGAGATACGTCCCCAGCCCAGAAACCATTTTATGATTTTATTCTCAGTTCTTGGGTGGCTAACACTGGAAGATTACTATGAGTTCAAGGCCAGCTTGGGGTATATAGCAAAATCCATCTCTGTCTCTCTCTTTTTTTTTAAACTTCTTGTAGTAAAATTGAGTGAAAATGACTTGTATCATTGTTATTTTTTTTTTTTTAATTTGTTTCATAGACGAAGGGAGAGTCAGTCCCAGGAGGATTTAAGAAATCAGCTTCAAAATACAGTTCATGAGCTTGAAGCTGCCAAGTGCCTTAAGGAGGACATGCTGAAAGACAGCAGCGCACAGATGGAGCAGCTAAGAAAGATGATGCTTAGCCATGAAGGCGTGCTCCAAGAAATCCGATCGATCTTAGTTGACTTTGAAGAAGCCTCAGGCAAGAAACTATGTGAACACGACAGCATGTCTACCATGCCCTTCCGCAGCCTGGGCTCAGCTATTAGTAAAATCCTAAGAGAATTAGACACAGAAATCTCTTATCTAAAAGGGAGGATATTTCCAGTAAGTGGTGAGAACACTACTTTATATTACAATGCATTGAGACATAATTTGTAAAATCCTTAAAAGTAAGCCAGGGTCTCATTTTGTTTTGTTTTCTGAGATGATACACAATGCTCTCTGTGACAGGAAACTAGCTATTTTACCTGTGCAGCTTATGTAAGTATAGCTGGAGCACACATGCTGTAAAAGACAGGCGTAGAGTTTATTTTAGTATTATTATTCCTTTCATAGAAACTCTGCATTTTCTAAACTTTAGAATTACCAGCACCCAAATTAATATCTCTATTTTAAAACCAGGTAGAGGATCAGCTTGAAACACTGAAAACTGAATCACAGAACAAAATAGAACTATTACTTCAACAACATCAAGATCGGTAGGTGGCTGGCCAGACATAGAAGATCACTGTGAAACTATGATTCCACTTAGATGCTCTCTCACCGGCAGTTCCTAAGTCTACAGACTGAGATAACAAAAAAAATGCCTTATTAGCCCTTAGCAAACTTATGTTAACTTTTTCTGACACCTGTTGAAGCTGTAAGGAAGGCCTTCAATCAGAACAGTTGGGCACTGTAAGTTTTGCTACAGGGAAAGAAAATGAGCTCAACTCCCAACACAGTAAGGACAAGAGGAGATTTCTAACCAAGGGAGAAGGTGAGGGATTGGTGGGTGAAGCATTATTCACATAAAGGTTGAAGATTCTTACTAAAGGTGGGCCATGGATATAGATTTTTAAGCTGAAGGATACACAACTTGATCAGCTGCCAAGGACTGATCAGATAGCAAGAATGAGAGTATTCTTGCTGTGGTTCACTTGAGTCAAAGACCAACCAGAGTGGTCAAGGTCAAGGCCTAGTTAGAACAGCCTCGTTGGCCTAAGAGTGATTTGTCACATATCTATTGATTAGCAAATATATGACTTAGTGCATATATTTGTAAACTTGTATTCCTAATGTGTTGTGTTGATGGGACCCTTCTCTAGGTCTTCCCGGAGTTATCATATGTCATATGGTACTCATATCATATAACATATACTCAAAGATGTTTGTTTTCTTTGAGAACAGGGTCTTCTTACTCTTAACCCAGGCTGGCCTTGAATTCCTATAGTCCAATGACCTTCCTGCTTCACCTTCTCAAGCACAGGACTAGAGCACACAACACCATGCCTTTCTTGGTTCTCATAGTTTATTGACACTGGACCTCAGATTCTGATTCTGGAAACCTAGTTGGTTGTAAGTAAAAGCTTCTTTAGTTGTTATTAAGAGTTGCATTTCCAGGTTTGATGGTGCATGCCTTTAGTCCCAACACTCAGGAGACAGAAGCAGGTAGATCTCTGTGACTTTGAGGGTAGCCTGGTCTACATACCAAGTTCCAGAACATCAGAGCTACATGAGAAAGATCCTGTCTCAAAAAGAAACAAGCAAAAAGACAGAAAAAAAGAAAAGGGGAAAAATAGGAGTACCATTGACAAAAGCAGGCATGGTGGCTCAAGTCTGTAATCCCAGCAAGGAGGAAGCAGACGCAAGAAGATTGCAGATTCAAGGCCAGCCAGAACTATATAAATAAAGACAAAAGAGTAGCATGTGTAAAGCTGACACAAAATACTGAGTTTGAAGGTGTTGAAAAGCATTAACTTTTGAGCTAAGTCATAGGTAAGAATGTTCTGGATCATAACGATCACTCCATTCCTTCTGTAGGATTGAGCAGTTGATAAGTGAACATGAAGTTGAAATAACGGGACTTACAGAGAAAGCCAGCAGTGCTCGAAGCCAAGCCAACAGTATCCAGAGTCAACTAGAAATCATTCAGTACGTGTGTACTAGTGGTTTGAGATCCGTGTCACTTCAAAACCATGACTTTAGGCAGTTAGAGTACCTGCTGCTCTTACAGAGGACCAGGGTTTGAATCCCTGTACTTCCAGTTCCTGGAAGCTCACTGCTATTACCTGTGATGCTGATTCTTGTGTGCAAGGGTTGGGGAATGGGGGAGGAGGGTGGGAGTCTCTGCAGACTTTACGGCCAGCAAGAAAATGAGCTGAGTGTGAGGGAAGAATAAAACTCTGCCCAGCCTGACTTAGGTAGTTGATGCTAAACCAGATTTCCAGAGTCTGACACCAGTTGGTTTATTTTAGCCATATTTAAACACAGCACAATTTTGGAAAAAAGTTTTCTGATAGCAGTTAACTCAGTCTCATGAGTATAGAGAGCTTAAGACATGTTTACACTGAAATTCTTTACAAAGTACATCTGGCTTCTTTTACGAGAATGAGTACTGTTGACACAGAGATAGTGTCCGAGATTCTGAGTCTAGGGAACTTGACTGAGGCAAATGTAATGCCTGTGGGTATCAGGGTTGGCCTGGTCCTAAGGTAACATGGAAGTCACCTAGGCCATTGTAAAGCACAAAGGACATCTCCTATAAGGATGGGTTCTAAGGCCTGGAAGCACTCTCAAGATTTAGGGGGAAAGGTCTGGGATAAGTAAAACATCAAATCTGAGGGATATAGGTGGAGCCTGGAGTGTGTGTGTGTGTGTGTGTGTGTGTGTGTGTGTGTGTGTGTGTACATGTACCATAAGCTTTGGCAAGTACTATTTGGTTTTGGTGCTATGAATTGGACAGAATTTTCATGTAGCATTCATACCTTATACCTCTAAGCTTTGTCTCCAACTCTGAGATAAACTTTGAAAAAGCAAGTTTGCAAGAAGGAAGGCGGTTGCTCTCATTATACCATATAAGTAATTCCTGATGGTTTCTAGGGGATGTGAGGGCCTTTGAGGATCACACATATTCTTAGTTTTCTATTTGCTTTTGTACCTTCCCAACCCTTCTTAGAGAACAAGCAAGGAACCAAAACTCGATGTATATGCGCCAGCTCAGTGACTTGGAGTCCACTGTTTCTCAGCTCCGTTCTGAACTGAGGGAAGCCAAGAGGATGTATGAAGACAAGGTAAGTTTAGGCTTCACTTCCAAGGACTGTTTTACACACTGAACAATAATGCATTTTTGATAGTTTGTTTGAAAATGAAGAATAAAAACAGTTTCTGATTAGAATATTATAAAAATCAGTGTTAAATTTGTGTGCATGTTAAATTATCTGCTAAGTTAGAAACTATTATTTACATTTCATGTTCATATTCACTAAAAAAATTGGGAAATATTTTTTAAGTAAATTTCTAAAACTTAAATTGAGTGGCAGAGAAGGTAGCTCCATAGAAGAATACTTGCCTAGCATGCCTGGGGCCCTGGGTTAATCCTTACTACAACAAAAGTAAATGAAGAATAAATTAAAGACTAGGACTGTCTTATTTATTTTTATAAGGCTTGGCTTTAGTAAATATTCAGTACCAACTGTTGTTTATCTACCACCAGTGTTGAGGGGACCCACCTCATGTCTTCGACTTCTAATCATTTTGTGGTTAGAAAACTAAAATTTAAGATTACCTAAGGGCTGGAGAGATGGCTGAGAGGTTAAGAGCAATGACTGCTCTTCCAGAGGTCCTGAGGTCAATTTCCAGCATCCACATGGTGGCTTACAACCATCTATGATGACATCTGGTTCCTTCTTCTGTATACTGTATACATAATAAATAAATAAATAAATAAATAGTTTTAAAAGAATAAGATTACCTAAAATAATTAAAATAAAAATTAGGAATGTATGTCTTCATCTTTCATCACAGATAATATTTGAGGAGGCAGGGCTGGAGAGATGGCTCTGCAGCTGAGGTCCTGAACTCAGGTACCGCACCCACAGCAGGGGGTTCAGAACTGCCCATAACTCCAGCTCCAGGGCATCCAACATCCCTGTGGGCTCCAGCACTCACACCAACATACCCACTCACAGATATACACACATATATGCAATTAATATTTGCTTTGATTAAAAAATTTTAGTACTATTTTTATTTTTTGGTTTTACATAGCTAAAAAAATTATTCCATATTATTGACCATTTATTCAGAACTTAGAATTGCATTAATTTCAACCATTTGAAAACAGTGAAATTTCTAAAACCAAAACAACAATAAACCAAAGCTGCTTTTCCGTGGAGACCACGTTCTTCATTCCCTGAGGGGTTGTTTGCTGCTGCCTCAGATGCTCTCAGTCTTATGACCAGTCTTATTCAGTGACAGCTTGGACCATAAATCTATCTTTAGTCATCCTTGGAGAGGCTGTCTTGCAGAGATAATTTAAGTATGGTTTTTGTCATCATATTCCCTCAATTTCACATGCCTTAGTTATATGGAGTAGTGATTTAGGAGAAACAGACTTGCCATAGAATGGAAACAGTTGCATTGGGCAGCAGTCGAAGCCGGGCTCTGTGGAGGCAGACCCAGATAGCGCAGCAGTTTAACTTCCTGTGTCATTCCAGGTACACAGGAAGCTGCTGTTTTCCTTAGCTCAACCATATAAATTAGATCTCTGCCCTTTACCCTGTAGCAAGAGAAGAAAAATCTGCCGTGACTTTAATACAGTGAGCAGAGGAGACTGACACAGGACTGTAAAATGTTGGGAGTAGAATGGGTCCTCCACAGCAGTGTCTTTCAAATATTTTGGATCACTGGTCACAGGAAAGTAGTCCATCCACTTACACATACAACCAAAGCAACAAAACAGTATTTATGTCTATTTATGTGAGGTGATAATGTCTCCTTTTCATATTTAAAGATCACTAAGCTGATTTTATGACTGACTAGGGGTTGCAGGTTGAGTAGCACCCACCTTTTTAAACCTCATTGCATAGCTGTCGGCCTCAGAGCCCACAGGCTCACTTTTGGGTTCCAGTTTCTTCTCTCAGGACAAACTTCTTGGATGATGATTGTCTACTCCCTTGTAGACAAGCCTGCCCTATAGGTATAGGGGCCATGAGCTCCCCTACAGAAACCAGAACAGAAGGGTGCTCATGGCTTCAGTGCATTATGGGTGAGAGGATATTGCATTATAGTCTGACAAAGTAGCATAATTGTTTTATAGTCCAGTACAACAACTGTTATTCATGACTATTCAATAGATACAAGATATAAACATGATATGACTCTGAAAAGTCAGAAACTACTAAATCAAGCTCAGTTCACCTGTGTTTAATAATATAATTTGTAATTACTATGCCTCTCCAACTTATAGGTTGGAAAAATGATCTCATAAGCTTCATCTAGTTTGCTTATTTTTTAAGTCTGGTCTAATTTATCATGTTAACATATTAGAGCTGCCATCATAATATGGTCTAACATAAATAATGGAGCTCTAAGAACTCTGACATCTTAGATAGTAAACAGTTAGTAGACATAAGGGGATCAACCAGCACATTGAAGGGAGAGAGGCTGATTAGGGAGGATCACACATTCAAGGCCTGCCTCAGCTACACTGTGAGATCCTATCTCAAAAAGGGAATGGGACATAGCAATCTTGATCCAGATCATTGAAATGCTGATAAAACATATCGTAGTAAACCCGAGAGATGGACCTAATGATGCTGAAGTAGGCTCTCAAGAGGAAGCAGCTCCTGTTACCTTAGGTAGGGAACACTTGTTAATATGGAGATGAAGTTTTGTTAATACTGATGTAAGCGAGCAAGAAAGATTAAACAAGTAAATGATACAAATAGTCTAGTGTGAGTTTTTTTTTTTTTATGAAACTTGGATACAGGGTTTAAAAAGCTTATTCTTGTGCATATTTTGTTTCATTTTTATATATTGTGACTTCACATTGTTAAAATCTTAAAATGTATTTTTGCCTTCACTATTTCAGTGTGGATTTTAGTATACAAAGTAAAAAACCAAGGGGGGAATCAATGAAGATAATACATAAAGATTGGGATAGAGCTCAGATGGGGGAGTGCCTGTTAGCATACTTAAAGTCCTGATTCCACACCAGCGCCAGGGTCCCCAGAACTCACCTAACATGGAAGCCCAGGCCTGAAACCCCAATAATTGGGGAGTAGGGGCAGCACGATCAGATGTTCAAAGTTATCCTTGGCTACATAGTGAGTTCAAGACCAGCCTGGGTACATGAGACCTGCCTTAAAAACAAAGTGGTGTTTGGTTTTTGTTGTTTTTGTTGTTGTTGTTGTTTTGATAGACCTGAAGAAAACTTTTCTATCTAGAGTGTGTAAATTCAGAGAAAATCCATTATGGAGGGCAACTTTTTCAGGTTAACAAAAGCATTTCATATTGCTGAAAATAGAAATTGTATTTCTAAGAAAAGCTTAGTTGTAGCTTGTTCAAAGCTGGCCGAAGTGTTTAAGTATAATGCTGTCTTCTGTTCTCTTCTTTCCATTTTAGGAGAACCTCCAGAGTCCCCTTTACGAATTTGGAGCAGTTGAAGCTGTCACTATTGGCTCTGTAGACTGGCTTTACTCTTAACTTTCGCTTTTGACAACAAAAACACCATTATCTTATTCTAAGTCTACTCTATTTGAAAGTAGCTGGGGCTGGATTTCCTAGTCCCATGTGAAGATTTAGTAGCACTGGCTGGAGCTGTCCACTATGCTGGAAGAGTGTGCAAGGGCTTCCCAGAGTTCTGTGCAGCTTCACGCTGAGGCACAGCTCCCTCCTTGGGCCATGTCTGTGTCCTTTTGAGCACAGACTTAAAGCAAAAACACCATCATAAAAACATAAATAAAGCACAGATCCAATATGATTTAATGTGATTGGCTAATAACCGGAAATCGATGAAATTAGGATGAAAGCCTTATACTGATTTGTATTGATACGAGCCGTAAAGTCTGCTCAGGGATGGTGAAAGGGAGGAGCAGTGCTCCTGTGTGAAAAGAAAGAGAACCTTTACTGTATGTCAGACATCAGTGCTTCCTGGACGTTCCCAAGGCTTTTCTGTGCAGTGATTTCTCTTCATAGCTGTGGGGACCCGCTCAGCTGCTACTTCAGGGGATTTCCCTTTCACTGTCCATTTATTATTTTTCATGGATTAATTTATACAAATGTTTTTACTCTAAAAAGTGAAAGGTAAAAGCAGAGCTAGAGCAGCTGAGTCAGTACTGACAACTCCCAAACTGGTGTCCTGCGGGGTCTGGAGGGGCTCTGAGAGGGTGAGCAAAGGATGCGCTCGCTCTCCCTCCGCTTCGCTCCTTTAGTGTCGCCTCAGATGTTACTTGATATTATGAAAGGGCTGCCCTGATTTTTTTTTTTTTTTTTTGCAGTAAAATGGCTTGTGCCAAGCTAGGAGTAGAAGTATTTGCTCTATTCATGATAATTCAGACTGAAAGATTCATATTAAACCACGACAGTCCAAAACAGTAGTTTTCTATGTAAAATCTAAAAAATATAAAAATCTAAACTTTTTGATACATTCTTATAATTAATGAAAAATTTAAAAAATAAGTAAAAAATATTTTTAAAAAGTAGTAGGAACAGAATTGAAGAGATCATGAGAGACTATATAGAATACTTTAAAAAAAAAAAAAAACAATCGAACTTTGACCGGAACTCAGTGCAGTCTACCTGCTCCTGCCAGGCCAGCGGAATTGCTGTGTGACCATAGAAAAACGCTGTGCTTCCTGTCGGAGTGAGTGTTCTGTTCCCTCCTAAGTGTGCTGACTCAGGCTCTCCTAGTAATGATAGGATTGAAAAGATTATGTCAACTGATTAATTTATTTTCTCAGAAGTTACCTACATTACACAGGTTAAATTTTCATATTTTCTCTGTATATATGCCTTCAAAGGAGCATAAGAATGAAGGAATTTTTTATTTTTTACTTTCTTATTGTTTTTCTTTTACCATTATTATTAGTGGTAGTATAGAGATCAAACATAGCAGGCACTCTTCCACTGAGCTGTATCTCCAGGTCAAAAACAGTGCACATGGGTAATCCATTAATTCCTGTGAAATAGTTTTTAATATGCAACTTAAACCAAATAATCTGTAATCTAATAATTCATGTATGCTTAATTTTTGTGAGAATGCTTTGTATCATTATCAAATATAATTAATCATAACCTAAAACTTTATGTACTTAACCTTTATGAATACTTAATCTTTATGAAGTACTTTTTAATATATAATAACATAATTACATACAGCCAACTTAAATATATATCAAATGTAAATGTTTAAATTTATGTCCTAAGTCCTGTAGGCACTGATACTACATTATAGATGAAGGCATAACTGTGTATTTTTTAATTTAATATTTTTTATTATAAATAAAGTCACATTTTCTATCCATGTATATACTTGTTCAAGGTCCCTTCTCCCTCCCACCCTCTCCAATCACTCTCTCTTCTCCACATCTCCCCATCTCTTCCCCAGCAAGGGCAGGAGGTCCCAAGGTCCCAATGTCCTAATATGGCTTAGTTTCACATCCACTCCAGGCAGATCTGCTTTCCTCACCCCAACATCAAGACTGAATCAGGTGTTCCTCTAGAGGGAGTAGGATCCAAGGTGCCAGTCCAAGGTGTTTCAGACCCCAAGCTGTTCAGTGGTTGTGGTTTGCAGCTTGGACATGCTTTGCTTTTTGCTTTTTTGTTTAGAGTCTACTAATGAGTGAGTGCATCCCCTGCTTATCTTTCTAGGTTTGTGAGACCTCACTCAGGAGGATGTTCTCCAGATTCATCCATTTGCCTGCAAATTTTAGGATATCATTTTTTCTTACTGCTGAGTAGTACTCCATTGTATAGATGTACCACAGTTTGTTAATCCATTCTTCAGTTGAGGGGCATCTAGGTTGTTTCCAGGTTCTTGCTATTATGAATAATGCTGCTATGAACATAGTTGAGCTAATGCCTTTGGAGTGTGACTATGCATCTTTAGGATATACACCCAGAATTGGTATTGCTGGATCCTTGGGGAGATTGATTCCCAGTTTTCTGAGGAACCGCATTCCAGAGTGGCTGAACAAGCTTACACTCCCACCAACAATGGAGGAGTGGTCCCCTTGCTGTGTAACCTCTCTAGCATAGGCTGTCATCAGTGTCTTTTATCTTAGCCAATCTGACAGGGATAAGGTGGTATCTCAAAGTTGTTTTGATTTGCATTTCTCTGATGGGTAAAGAAGTTGAGCACTTTTTCAAGTGCCTTTCAGCCATTCGTAATTCTGCTGAGAATTCCCTTTTTAGTTCTGAACCCCATTTTTTGATTGGGTTATTCAAGGTTTTGGGCTCTAGTTTCTTGAGTTCTTTATATATTTTAGAGATCAGTCCTCTATCATTTGTAGGGTTGGTGAAAATCTTTTCCCATTCTGTAGGCTGTCGTTTTGTCCTATTGACAGTGTCCTTGGCTTTACAGAAGCTTCTCAGTTTCCTATGAACACCTGATCTTCTACAAAGAGGCCAAAAATATTCAATGGAAAAAAGATAGTATCTTTAACAAATGGTGTTGGCATAGCTGGTTGGTAGTGTGTAGAAAAATGCAAATAGATCCAAGCCTGTCACCCTGCACAAAACTCAAATTCAAGTGGATCAAAGACCTCAACATAACTTGATAGAAAAGAAAATGGGAAATACCCTCGAACAAATTGGCACAGGCGACCACTTCCTAAATATAACACCAGTGACACAGACACTAAGAACAACAATCAATAAGTGGGATCTCCTGAAACTGTATTTTTTTATTAGCACTTTCTTAAGTCATTTATGTATACATGTAAATATATATAAAAGCCCTACCCATTTATACTTATTATTTGTCAAGGAGATAATTATATGTGTACATGTATATATGATTTGATTATTGATTATATGTTGGTTTAATCAATAAAAAGTTTTAAATAAATCTGTTTGAAGCAAAAATAAAAAGTTATTAAGAAAAAGTTTGTCTTGGTCATGTTTTCCAGTTAAGAAGGTTTGATCACATCCAACTAAGTTGTACTCTTGACACAAATTTTCAAGCCTACTTAATATAGCTTAGAAATAGGAAGAATGTATAGCATTTCTGCCACTACGAAAGACTTTTTAATCCTAGTAGATGGATGATACAATAGTCATAGTTGTAGGTGGGGTTTTATTGTATAACACTAAGTATTAACAAGTTCTTATGAAATAGTTTATTAGCTAAGTCTTGATATTGTGTGACTCATGTCAAATGAAAGCCCAAAGTCTCCATTGCCTGGGTTACCCACTCAGGTTGTATTGAGGGCTGTAGAAACATGTGCGGTACTGGAGCAGCCTGGGTCCTCCTGTAGACATGCTCCATGCTGAGTTTGTGAAAGGAAATGATAGCGCTCTGTGTGATATTATCACTTCAGTGAACTAAATTTCTCTCTATTCTGACAAATAGCTGTCCTGACTGAAGGAAAAATATATTTTTAAAAATTGATTCTCATGTTTATAGTTGAAGAGAATCAAGTTTTGAATGCTTAAGTTGTCCAACATTATATTCTCCTAACTTTAAATATAGTTATTCATTCATTCTTTTGAGAATGTTACCATAATGAGAAGAGATATACTATCATTACTCATCCTTTTGTATTCAGTGTCTTATTGAGACTCTGGCATAGATGTTGGTGTTTCTTTTTTTTAAAACATGGTTTCACTGGGTAGCCTTGGCTGACCTAGAACTCGAATGTAGACCAGGCTGGCCTCAGACTCACAGATCCACCTGCCTCTGCCTCCCAAGTGCTAGGGTTAAAGGTGTCTGCCACTATGCCCAGATGAGACTGGTATTCTAAAGCAAGATAGTTCTTGTCAGTATTCTGGAGTTCATTTGTTTGGAGTCTACAAACATTATTTATGCCACCAGAAGATTCCTTTAATTATAGAACCTGTCTCCCCAGAAGACAACTTCTGAGGAGAAAAAGCACAAAGCGCAGTGTGCTGTGCCCAGAAGTAACAAATGCTGCATATTGACTAATTCCCATGCTAAGTCCTATGGAGATATGAAGGTTAGAAAATGGCAAATGTGTAAGACCTGTCATCTTTGCCTCTGATGCAGCACCATTTCCTCTCATAGGCTTTGTATTCTGGCACCACCAGTCGGGCTGCATTTGTAACATTTGTACTTTTCTTCCAGATAGAAGAGCTGGAGAAGCAGTTAGTCCTTGCCAATTCAGAGCTCACCGAGGCACGCACAGAGCGGGACCAGTTCAGTCAGGAATCGGGAAATCTGGATGATCAGCTCCAAAAGCTGTTGGTAAGATCATGCTCTACATTGCAAGATTTGGGATCTGGGAAAATTTTTAGTACATTTCACAAACCAGTTTACATTATAAAGCTACAGATTTTACAAAATTTTATGCACACACATGGGATACCATTCTATGTACTTTCAATGATTTATATAAGATATCTCTGAGTCTTTTTCCTTAGGCATGGCTATTACATGTTAGATAAGTAGCTGTACATAATCTTTGAGTTAGCACTGCCATCCACTAAGTTTAAGTTGTGATGTGTTGTTCATTTTGCAGCAAAATGAGATTCAAAACACAAATTATGCACTTCCCATGTGCAGAGATTACAGGTGTGAAATGCCATACCTAAACCAGCTAAACATTTAAGCAAAAATATCAGTGTACTTTTTCTGGGAAATAATTAATTTTAGTCAGCTGTTGAAAAGCAATTCTTGATCAAGCTGTTGAAAAGCATTTATTTCCCACAATGAAAGGCTTCTGGAATCACAAAACTCCAAACTTGTATAAGGCAAATAGAAGAATTTGTGTTGACTCTGTGGCGGTGGATGGGGAAAGAGGGCTCCTCGCTTCTTTTAGGCCGATCTTCACAAGAGGGAGAAGGAGCTGAGTCTGGAGAAAGAACAGAACAAACGCCTGTGGGACCGAGACACTGGCAACAGCATCACCATCGACCACCTGCGACGGGAGCTGGATGACAGGAACATGGAGGTGCAGCGGCTGGAAGCCCTGCTCAAGGCCATGAAGAGCGAGTGTCAGGGCCAGATGGAGAGGCAGGTGAGAGCATGCAAGCTGTGCATTGCGTGGTAGCCTCTTCCAGGGGAAAATGTCCTTCATGCCCTAGTGTTCTGACAGCAATATGATTTAAATTAGGCTATCTGGACGATCCAGTTCAGGGCTTCACACTCTGAGGTAACTTGCCCATGCTCCCTCCTCCAGATTATGGAACTTTTGTTTTTTTTCCCCCACAGATGGCAGCCATTCAGGGAAAGAATGAGAGCCTGGAGAAAGTGTCCTCCCTCACTGCGCAGCTGGAGTCCACCAAGGAGATGCTTCGCAAGGTGGTGGAGGAGCTGACGGCCAAGAAGATGACGCTTGAGAGCTCTGAGAGGACTGTGTCGGACCTGACGGCTTCCCTCCAGGAGAAGGAACGAGCCATCGAGGCCACTAACACAGAGATCACGAAGCTCCGCTCTCGGGTGGACCTGAAGTTACAGGAGCTTCAGCATCTGAAGAATGAGGGGGACCACCTCAGAAATGTGCAGACGGAGTGCGAGGCGCTCAAACTCCAGATGGCCGAAAAGGACAAGGTCATTGAGATCTTGCGGCAGCAGATTGAGAACATGACGCAGCTGGTTGGCCAGCATGGACGAACTGCTGGTGCTATGCAGGTGGAGAAGGCTCAGCTGGAGAAAGAGATCAACGACCGCAAGCTGGAGCTGCAGGAGTTTAAGGTCTGAGGGGGGTTGGAGGGGTTAGCTCCCAACTCTGTTCTCAAAGCAACAGTGACCTAACGATATATTGAAAAGAACTGAAATTATTCTTGGTTTGCGGGCCCCTAGAATCCAAAGTATCTCAGTTGCTGAAGTGTGTTTTTGAGAAAAGCAAATTTTCGCTCTCTAAAAGCAATGTGTTGCTCCAAAATGGCTAAGGATCATGGGTACAAGAGGAAAATAGCAAAGAACCCTCTCTCTGAAATGTTGTCTGAGCCCACAGTTTAAGGCATTTTCCACGGACCAAAGTTTCACCCCCATCACCTTATAATAATCATTTAGTATGGGACTGTTCATTGACTTTTGGCATGTCTATGAAAGAAAACACAAGCCAAAAGAAATCCAACTTTACCGGGCTGTTGTGAGGCTTGACTAAAAACATGCACATCAAAGGCAGCCTGGCCTATGTGGATATTAGGTTCTTTGCCTGTTCTCTTATCCCACTCATCTCTGCACTGCGAGTGTTTAAATAACGAGTCTCCTTACTGCATGGGGGACTTCATAGAGCAGGGTACATCCTGTTCAGCTTTGTGGTTTTTGCCCCATGTCTTTATGGTTTTTGTTTTGTTTGTTTGTGATGTTTCTTGTTTGCTTGGTTTGGGGGTTTTGGGTTTTTTAAGAAGCCAGGTCCCATTGAACTCATTATGAGGCTCAAGCTGGTCTCAGACTTACAATGATCATTTTGCCAAATGCTGGGATTTTAAGCATGAATCGTATAACCTTAAATCTGGCCTTTTCTTTCTATCTGTCTTTCTTCCTTTCTTTTTCTTTTGAGAGAGAGTCTCACTATGTAAGGATAGTTGGTGGGGAACTTACTCTGTAGACCAGCAAGCAGAGTGGATTGGGTATTACCTTCATTGGCTTGCCCTAATGATCTGTTTCCATTAATTAGGCCTTAACTCCTAAAGCTTGGGAGACCCTAAAAAAGCACCACCAGCTGGGCAGCAAGTATTTATACTGGGAACCTACAGAGGGAGCCCCAGATTCAGTCATCACAGCTGACAAAGGAAGGCCAATGGGAGAAGCCTGGGAAAACCAGCTTCCGAAGTCACTGCCTAGCCCAGCACATACTCAGTTCCCCCACAGGAAGTTATGAGAGCTCAAATGCTACCCACAGAGAAGTTTATTGAGGACTTGTACCCAGGACTTTTTATGGTGGCTGATGATGTATGTGCCCCTTACCTGGCAGGGTCCAGTTTCCTGTCTCCAAGATGGGAAGCAGGTGTTCTGTATAACCAACCACTCAGTTGACAGGAGCAGTTAAGACACAGTGAGGCACTCTTCTAGCCTAGGTGTCTCAGTGAGGGCCTCTACTGCCGTGAAGAGACAGCACAGCCATGGCCACCCTCATAAAGGGAAACATTTAACTGCAATGGCTTTCTATTTTCAGTGGTTTCCTTCGCTGCCTAAGCTCGGCTGTTCTGGAACTTTGTCTGTAGACCTCAAAATCAGAAGTCTGCCAGCCTCTGCCTTATTCTTTTTCATATGTAGGAAATTTAACTGGGTGGGATCTTGCCCTGAGGTTACCACTTGCTTTCTACCATTTCTTAAATCTCTTTGAACATAAACTTAGCTCCATCCCACTTCCTGGTGCTCCCCCCCATATTGTACATTTTTATTTTTCCTTGCTCACCTTGCTCCTTTTCATTAAAAATATTCATTAGAGTTAACACTAATAACCACATGACAGAGTCAATACTAAGCTGTTTTGAGATTTTTCTCTGCCAGTGGAATTAATCCAAATCTATATCCTCAGGCAGACTCTTTGGACATGAGCAAAAACCAGCCACATTCTTTACCAAAATATTACAGGAATGATCTGTAAACAACATACTAAATTTCTTCTCCTCTAAAACCTCTTGATCCAGGCTCTAAGAGTTCAGATTATCCTCAGCATCACTGTCTTCCATGCTCCTGCTAGGATGGTTCATTAAGCAGCACTTAAAGCATACCAAAGTATTTCTTCAAGCAAAAGCATGGTCAGGTCTATCAGAACAGTACCCTTAGTCCCTGGGGCCAACTTCTGTCTTAGGGTTTTTATTGCTGTGAGGAGACACCATGACCATGACATTTAATTGGAGTGGCTTACAGTTTCAGAGGTTTAGTCCATTGTCATTGTGGCAGAAAGCATGGCAGCATTCAGGCAGACATGGTGCTGGAAAGGTAGCTGGGAGTTTTACCTTTGATTTGAAGGCAACAGAGTGTACCACACTGAGCTTGAGCATAGGAGACCTCAAAGCCCACCCCCACAGTGACACACTTTCTCCAACAAGGCCACACCTCCTAATAGTGCCACTCCCTTTGCGGGCCATTTTCTTCCAAACCACTACAGCTTTCCTGAATTTCTAAATAGCAGGCAGGCAAGGGCCAGCCTTGTGAGCAGACCTGACAGACAGGAACAGGCCTGCTATGTTACCACTTCTCAAGTACCAGTCTCCCCCTCACATCTGCCTGTTTCCTTCATATCCACCCCCTCCTTCAGTCCCCTCCTCCGTCAAATTCACCCCCTCTCAATCCACCCCTTCCTCACATCCATCTCCTCTCTCACATCAACCCCTGCCTTGTATCCACCCTTCCCTCACATCTCCTTCCCTTCCATTGTTAGCCTCTTTCTGAGATACCACACATAGTTGTTCCCTGTCTCTCTTTTCACTCAAGGAACACTAGAGGACAAAGCTATCACTTGGGTGGTTTCCAGGTTCAGGACTTGGTAAGGCAAGAGGAGGCTAAGATAGAGACCTCGTATGCAGGCAGGCTCTTTTAGTCCTGACTCTCTGTGTGTCCCCAGCATATGAAAAAGTACCCACTGTAGCATGAATGAATAGAGAACAGGAATAATTACAAGTATGGCAAGTGATCCTGGGAATAGACATCTAAGTCTAAAAGAATGGTGAAATATCCCTTTCTTCTTTCTTCTATTGGTGCTTTATGTTAAAATCCAGGTTTAGTGGTGTTATAATTTGAGTAAATGTAAAATGTCCCTACAGGCTTCTGTATTTGAAGGTCTTTTCTGGGCTTTGTTCCACAGCATTTCTCTTTTGTCAGTTGTTAGAGTTTGAATGTGGAATGTCTTCCACAGGCTTGTGGTTGGAATGCTTGTACTCTAGTTGCCAGTGATGTCTTAGATGTTTGTAAAGTCTTTGGGACCTAGCTAGCAGAAATGGGTGGCTGGAGCTGGGTCTTGAAGGCAATAAGCCCTTGGGTTCTGGCCTTAGCTCCCTGCTCTATGATATACCAAGATGTGAGAAAGCCATACTGTATGTTTGTGCCACTGTGGACTGAGAAATTCCAGCTACCATGCCATCCTGTCATGATATATCCTTGGAAACTAGGAACCAAAGTACCACCCCCACATATACCTACGTTGCTTCTCATGGGTATTTATTACAAGAAAACTATATAAATATCCTTAGAAGTAATGAGAAATTTAAAGTAGATAGAATTGTAATAATACTAGGGCTTCTGTTTTGTTTTACTTGTACATACTCCTTTCACTATACTATGTATTTGTCACAAACAGATTTTAAAAGATAAAAAAGATGCTAAGATCCGGGAACTTGAAGCCAGGGTGAGTGACCTAGAACTGGAAAAGGTGAAGCTGGTGAATGCAGGCTCTGAGCGGCTCCGAGCAGTGAAGGACATCAGACAAGAGAGAGATCAGCTCTTAAACGAGGTGAAGACTAGCAGGACTGAGTTAAACAGTCTCTCAGGTACCTCATTTCTGTTCATCATGAGCACCCACCCACACAGTTCAGAAGGAAGAGTGTCTGATCTCATAGGACAAGTACAGACAGCCATGTTGCTCCAGGCATGTACATGTCCCACAGTTCTCCAGGAAGAGAAGAGCTTCTGTGCTTGATTTATTCTTTCTTGGTTCTCAGTTTCCAAGAGTAGAGTGATGTATCCAGACTCCAGGCCTCCTGAGGTTTCCTGAGCAGAAACCATGTTATTTGTATAATTTGCTTTTATGGAAATGGGAATCTTTCATCTTGAGTCAAATTACTTGATTAAAAGTTTAAATTTCCAAAACTATAGACATGACAAAGACAACTGGATTCTCTGCACTGTTGGAGCATCCATTTCCAGCCTGTAGGCCTAGACTATCTTACAGACTTTTCTGTGAACCAGGAATTTTGAAGAACTGGCTTACCTTGCCTTGGCAAAGTTCAGCAGCCAGTTTTCTTTGTGTCCTGCTTGTCCAGTTTGGACAACATACTGTCAGCAGTTGCTGCAAGCGTAGTTTCTTGCTCAGTGGCTAGCTTTGCCACATCAAAAGAAAACTTCATATTGACTTTGTGGCCACTACATGCCAGACTAATGGCTGTTGTATAAAATATTGACACAAGGTGGGGCTGTTTAACAATCCTTTTCGAGGAACTTTCCAGTGATACCTTTAAACAGGCTGAGAATTGTTAAAAGTAAGCCATGTGAAAGCAAATTTTTCCTTTATCCTGTTCTTGTAAAGATATAGTAAAAAGGCAGTCTTTAAAATCAATCACTCTAATAGACCATCCTTTAAGTAATAAAGAAGGCAAAGGATTTCTAGGCTGTAGTGAGCCTATTTGCTGAATCAGCTTTCAGATCTTTTACCACTCCCTACTTTCCAGATTTCCTTTTAATAAAAAATATAAGAGAATTTTAAGGATGGGTTGATTCGTCAATGTTGATTATTTAACTGCTCCTGTACCAGCTGTTCTCATGCTGCTGATTTTTCTGATGTCCACACAGGTTTGTCAGTTGACCATTTTAAAGGTAGGGCTGTTGAGGCTTTTGAAAGATCAGCAGCTGTTGTTCCCTGCTTATGTACAACCTGAATGGTCTGTGACTGTTCTTGATAATACCTTTAAATATTTCCCTCAGAAGTATTCTTTATTTTATGGTTTGTTTCTGAGATGGGAGGAATGTTAATTTGTGTTTTCCATTGCTGCAACAAATCACGTTCCATAAATTCATTGCTATGTCAGTCACATAGGCTTTAATTTTTCTATCTATCTTTCTGGTCCTATATAATCAACCCATCTTGTACTTAGTTTTTACCTGAGATAAAGTTTCAATTTCTAGAAATTGAATATCTACTTCCTGAAGGGGCCAATCTAGATTCCACAATTTTGATGAAATTATTGTTACATCTGTGTACAATTTCAATGCCATTTATTTGTATTGGTGGCTGTTTTGGTCTGTGATCATTTATTTTTTTAAAATACTTTTCAGGTCTCTCCTGAAATTTTTGTTGTATCTACTGAAGCTGTTCTGTTCTTGATCATATCCAGAACAGGGTAGTTTTGACAACAGGTCTTTTAATTGCTCTGCGGGGAGTTTCCCCAATGCTGATAGTGAATGATTGAACCATATTTGGTATTGGGACCTGCAAGAAGCCTTCTAAGCTGTTTCCCAGTGGCAGAGGATTACTTTGCCTGTCCCTGGTCTGCATTTATTAGTCTAATGCCAGCCTCTGCCACACCTTCTGCATACTTCAGTAGGTTGGGGCCTTCTGTTTAGATTATCTCTAGAAAAATATTTTGTCTATGAATGTCCTGCCTACAGTCCCTTTTCAAGTGACCTTGTTTACCACAATTAAAACATCTGACATTTTGTTTTAAACATAAACCATCATGTTTACTATTATAACTGAGGACCAGCTTCCAATATTGATGGAGCTGTATCTTTCTAGTCTTGAGGGATAATTCTGCTCTGAGTTACATATGAATTTAACATGTGCTTCACATAGGAAGAATTCATACCATGTGAAGCAATCACTTTCTTAACTCTCTCACATCTACTATTTCTATAGGATTTCATTTAACTTGTGCATAATCTCAGGGATGCCTATTGTCTGCTGGTTGTTCTTCTATAGTAAGTAACTGGTTAAGCTAAAGTTGGTTTCCTAATAATTTTGAGCTATTCCTCTTCACTTTCATCATGTAGTCGTATGGTAGGTTCTTGTCTAAATTCCTCTGTGTCTGAGTAGTTTTCATATTTTCATTAGTAGGTCTTTCTTAAACTTGTATCTTATCAATAGTAAGCCTTTTTAGAAAGGCTTTTTATCTCATCAGTCAACTTTTTCTTATTTTCATTAGTAAGTCTTTTTAAGGCTTGTCTTATCAATATTAAGTCTTTCTGATGTTTATATCTTATCAGTCAAACTTTCATATTTGGCACAGTTATCAAACCACTTTTTAAGGCACAATATATAAATGATTACCAAACTGATAGTAATCACAGATGGCATTATGTCAATCCCAGCTAAGTCAGTTACCCCTTCATTTATTTTTTCCATTTTTAAGTCATCCTTAGTAGCACTATACAGAGGCCTAACTTCCTGCATTGTGATATTTCCCATTCTTAATGTGGGAAAGATTTTTTTTTTAATATTACTTACCTTCTTAAGAATTCCTCATGTCTCACCAAATCTGCTGACTTCTCAGTTGTCCACAATGGCAACATCAATGGTGAGCTTGGGGTCCCCTTTGCAATTCCCTAGGGTGAGCCTGCCCTTCAGAATCCCCTCAAGCAATTCTGGTAAGGAGTCTATTGGTTATTAGTTAAGTCTCTATCAGTCTATTTACTAATAAAGACTTGGGAGTCATTGCTGGGGTGGAAATCTGCTATCCAGGAAGGCTGAGAAGCAGGCAGCTGACCTTCCTCTTTGGCTGTCGGCCCCAAAAGAGCATCTCTCCAGCCATTCAAAACAAAAAGACCATGAAACTCCAAGTCCCTCCCTACTCCTTCCTGTGTGTCTCTGTCCTTCTTCCTGGCTTCTTCTGGTCCAAGGTGGATTTTATTAACACAGTCTCGGGTTTCACAGTGATCAGATATCCAGAGCAAAGATGGGACAGATGTGAGCTAATTAAACAGCCTGGGGAGAAGCTTAAATGAAGGTGGGTAATGAAAGAGCCAGCTAAAAGCTGAGTGCAGCAGGGACCTGGAATGTGTGTGTACATCTCATGTCTGTAACAAATGAGGGCCTCTAAGATGCTGTGATCATTAATTACAAATATTGGTTATTATGTTATGTAGAGGACTATGAAGTTTTGAAAAGAAATTTCCGAAACAAAAGTGAAGAAATGGAAACCACTACAAACAAACTAAAGATGCAATTAAAGTCTGCCCAGTCTGAGCTGGAGCAAACAAGGAATACTCTAAAGACCATGGAAGGGTCAGATGGGCACGGTACGTCCTGCTTCACTTCCCCTCTATGTTCAGTTCCATTGTCTAGATTTATTAGAACACAAACCTGAATATACTGTCTCCAACCACTTCATGGTGCCAAGTAATAAGAGAAATGCACATAGGCATTAGTGATGGGACTCAAAAAGCAGTGCTTCTGTGTGTGTTAAAGGAAATTATCACCTGCTTCAGTCACTAACATGTCTGAAAACACAGCAGTCTTTTTTCACAGCAGTCTTTTTTTTCCTAGACCTAGTTTAGTAATTACTAATAAATTCCATTGTCTTTCATTATTTTTAAGGGCAGAAATGCAAGCCACTGATAATTTTCATCCAACTTCCTTGTCTTCTTTACATGTACATTGTCCACATATAAACTGTAGACCGATGTCTAGCTGGCATTGATTTCTTTGATAAAAATGAGATGTGATTTGTTAATAGAACTACTAAATGAGGGGTCGTTATCACACTTGTTACCTTTTGACATGACATGTGACTGTGAGTAGACTGACCATGCACATGCCATGTGAGTATGAGTGAACTGACCATGCACATGCCATGTGAGTGGACTGGCCATGCATGTATCATGTAAGAGTGAGGATTGTCAAAATGAAGAGAACCTTGTTCTCTCATGTTATTCTGCCATTTAGGGTTTAGCTAGAATAGCTGACTATAAGAATTAACATTTAGCCAGGCGGTGGTGGTGCACAACTTTAATTCCAGTACTTGGGAGGCAGAAGAAGGCAGATTTCTGAGTTTGAGGCCAGCCTGGTTTACAAAGAGAGTTCCAGGGCAGCCAGGGACGCACAGAGAAACACTGCCTCAAAAAAAAAAAATAGTATTTATCAAATTTAGTGTAATTTTGTATTTTGTGCTTCTTTTGCATGCATTTGCATGTGTGCATGTGTGCATGTGTTTAGAGGTCAAAGGTCTACATCAGGCGTTGTCTTCCATTATTCTCCACTTTAGTTTTCAGACAGGATCTTTCTCTGTCACTGAACCTGGTATTCCTGAGTTTGTAGATTACCGGGCCAGAGAGCATAGGATTACACGTGTGTGCTTTATGCCCAGCAACACAGCTTTTTGTTAAGGCAGGGTCTCCAGTCGCCCAGGTCACCCTCCAGCTTACTATATAGCTAAGATGACTTTGAACTCCCATTCTTCCTGTCTGTACTTGCAAAGTGCTGGGATTACAAATTCGTGCCAGCACTGCTGACCCTGGCAGCACACAGCCCCAAATCACAGTGACACAGGGACTATACTGCCCTGTGCACAGAGGACCCACAACTCTAAAGTGTTCTGCTCTTTGTGTGGCTCTTGGCACTTGGGCTCTTTGCTGATTAATGCCAAGAGAATGGCATTGGAAAGGAAGTTGAAGGTCCCTTCAGGGTCTGTTCCCTCACCCCAGCCATCCCATTAGGTTATAATTATTAATTACCTAGGTAATCTGTGTAATTACATTCAAATATTGGTTTTCATTGAGTGAAATCAGTTTAAAATGTAAGAAAAAAATTTAGTTTGCTTTTGAAGATTAACCATAATCCACTCAGACTGGAATTTTTCAGTCTTTGAGATACTAATAAATTAGTTAATTTATGATCAGATGGTCTTGGGATATAGCTGGAGTGTTTACATACTTGGTATATAGTAGAGTGTTTAACTAGCATGCATGAAGCCCTAGGCTCAAATCCCCAGTACCAAATAAATTAGGCCTGATGACAGAACCCTAAACTACCAGTACTGAGGAGGTGGAAGTGGGATCAGAAGTTCAAGGTCATCTTTAGCTGCATAACAGATTTGAAGGCAGTCTGATATATACTAGACCCTGTTTAGGGTGGAGGAGGGATGTGGTAAAAGCCACTCCAGGAGGTGGAAGGAGGAGGCAGTGGTAGGAACCTCTCTAGTGAGCTGGAAGGAGGTAATTCTGAATGAATATGATTTTAAAAAGACCATGTGTAGATGTAAGACATTTTTCAAAAAACAACTAAAAATATTATTTTTAAACATCAGTGCATCACTCCTGGATAATAGACCCTGATTTTGGCAGATTATTATGAGAACTTTTTTTTTTTAAAAGACAGGGTCTCACCATGAAGCTCTAGTTAGCCTGTAATTTGCTGTGTTGATCAGGCTGGCCTCAAACTCAGAGATCCACCTGCCTCTTGAGTGCTGGGATTAAAGGAATGTCCAACCACACTTGGCAAGAAGCAAATATTGTTGATGAAAAAAATTTCACTATTTTTCTGATGTTTGATTATCAACAAATAGTGTGTTTTCCCTTTCTTTTTAAACCTCTAATCTATAGCCAGGCTCAAAGTTTTGTTTTTGAACTTATTCCCTCAACTGACTTTTAAGGAAAAGATATATATATATATATAATAGATAGATAGATAGATAGATAGATAGATATTTTAATTAAAACACTCTCACATTTCCCAAAACAACCATTTTGGGGGTGGGGGGAGTTGGTGGCATTTTTACTATTAAGACTATAGTGAGTTCTAACACATGACAATAACTCTGAGGATGAAATGGAATGGTTTCTGATATCCATAACGAACTTTTAAAAGTTTGTTAAAGTAGCTCTCTTGAGTGATACTTTAAACATAGATTTCTAAAAAGAAATCATCTTGGTCAACCATATATGACTGTTTTATGTGTATTTCCTATATGTATCTAAGTTTGTTCAGAGTGATTATTACCAATGCAAATGTATAACTAATAATAGTCAATGAAATGAACTCCAATAGCAAAGAAACCATGTAGACTTCCTAGTTCAGAATCTCTGGGCATTTGCGGCAATGAGTATTTGACCCTCGAGACTTTGTTCCATGATATTTTTGTTGACACTTCCCGAGACCTCAGTGGAGCTCACTTGTCATCTAGTCATGAATACAGTAGCCTCTCAAAATGTACAGCTTGCGTCTTTCCTGCAGCTATGAAGGTGGCAATGGGCATGCAGAAGCAAATCACAGCCAAGAGGGGGCAGATCGATGCCCTCCAGAGCAAGGTGCAGTTTTTAGAAGAAGCTGTGACAAGTGCCAACAAGGTGAGTCTTTGTCCTGAGCAACCAGCACTGTTGCTCGTTAACACATATGAGGCAGGAGAGGGCACAGCACAGGAAAGGCAGGGGGGAGATTTCTGTGTGGGAATGAGCGGATGTTTCAAAAAGGAACATTAGAGAAGGGATTTTTAAGTTTAAATGTAATTTTTAGATTTATTATCTATGTATATATATGGCTGTTTTGCTTACACATGTACGCGCGTGTGCACGCTTGTGTGTGTGTGTATACCACCCATGTGCCATGTATATGCAGAATGCCCTGGAGATGGAGTTATGGATGGATGCTGGGAACCAAACCTGGATCCCCTGAGAGAGCAACAAGTGCTCTAAACTTCCCCCCCCCCCAGGCCCTATTGAGGGATCTCAAAGAAGAGCAAGTATCAAGTGCAGGATTGGTCAAAGGACATCCCTGGTAGAGGCAGGAAAGATATAATATATAATATAATCAATCTGTCCTAACGTCTTCCTAAAAGCCATGTTGTAAAGAATTGTGTAGTTCAGAGCGGTGAGAACTGGAGGCCCACACGGAACAGTAACACGGATTCCATCTATGAAGCTGTTCACTACTATAGCGGCTGGATAGAGCACTTGCCTATGGATCAAGCAAGTGCAAGGCCCTACTTTGGTTCCCAGATAAGAAACTGAAATGTGTGTGTGGTGAGGGGGTAATACATGCTATAGTATATGTGTTTTTTTTTTTTTTAATCTTGAAAAGAGGACTGGAATTTGCTCATGAAATTGTATGTTATTGTGGAGGGGTAAAAGATCAAATGTGGTTTATAACCTAGGGTAAACTGAGGCAGATGATAAATACATTTGAAGAATGTGTATGTGGGCTTTAGGGATATTCTTACACAGCTCTGGTTAGTCAGATGGAGTTTTCACAATTACTGAGTAGAAAGTGTTCAATGGCAAACATGAAATCTATGTCATGCTCCACTGTTCTCTGATTACATGTTTATGTCTGTAACAGAACTGACTGCAATGAACATGTAAAAGAAATGACGTGGGGGCTGGAGCAATGGTTCCATGGTAAGAGCACTGGCCGCTCTTCAAAAGGACCTGGGTTCAATTCCCAGCATCCACAGCTCACAGCTACCTGTAGCTCTAGTTCCAGAGGGTCCGACACCCTCACACGGTCACATGCATGCAAAGCTCCAGGCTACATAAAATAAAAATAAATCGCTAAAACATTTTAAGTGGAATAAATAAAAATAATCAGTGTTACTAAATTATTTATATTTATTATTTATAGTTCATTACTTAGTTAATGAGCCTCTGAGGTACTTTAGAAGCTATATACATTTGTATACACCCTTCATCTTATGGTTCTTCTTGTCTGCCTTTTCTCTGTTCTTTCCTGTTCTTCTTCCTTCCTTTTCTCTTTTCCTGAATACATTCTTTTCTCTTTCTCATTATTTCCCCTTGGACCCCTAAAGTAGCACTTTCCTTGATTGATGGTAATTAGGGTATTTTTTTTCTTTTTTCTTTTTTTTTTTTTTACTTTATTTATTTATTTATTTGCCTTGGTGTTTGCCTGGAACTGGAACTACAGACAGTTGTTAGCTGCCATGTGGGTGCTGGGAATTGAACCCGGGTCCTCTGGAAGAGCAGACGGTGCTCTTAACCTCTGAGCCATCTCTCCAGCCCCGATAATTAGGGTTTTGTGAAGTTACTACCTGACGTGAGCCCACGCCTGCCTCCACATAAAACACGTGTCCCCACAGCTCAGAGGAATTCTCTCAAACAGAACAAGAGGAGACTTGTAAAACAAACACATCCTCTATTATACAGACGTTCCTGCCCAAGCCAATCAGGAAAGGAAAAAAAAGGAGTACAAAGTGTGTTACCGTGACAACACTTTCTGACGTATTCATCAGAAATTTTCATCATGAAAAATAATAGGCAAAGAAACAGACTAGAGGATGTGATGCCTGTGTTTCACCTTGACAATTAGCGACTCCTTGTTTTTGGGTTTGTCCCACAGTACTTTTCTGAAGGAGAAAACTGAATTTGAATGACATTGTTATTTAATATCAAAAGCATTATATTAGCAAGTTTATTGCCACTATTATATTGACAGGTGACTTCAGGGCAAAAGCTAGCTGTCCTGTTTGTTTTTGTCACACAATCTACAGTATACATTTTCAAAATAAATAATTAAATCATAAAGCAAGATTGAAACCCAGGAGACTTCCACATAAATGCCCCCTTTAAAATATCTTATTATTTAAAGTAAATTTTAGGAATATTTAGTGTGCCATCATTCAATCCTACTGCACTGAAATACTACTTTTTATGATGCATGGTTGCTTCGTACTTTGTAGATGTCTCCAAAGGCCTATGGAACCTCCCAAACAATGCTAGTAGAGATGAAACTGTATGTAAGCAGAGTCCTTTGATGGATGGTTTAGGCTTCAGCAATTATGCCTGCTACTTCCTCTGCTGTAATTGTAGGAGAAACATTTTCTGAAGGAAGAGAAGAGTAAGCTCAGCCAGGAGCTGAGCACTGTAGCAACAGAGAAAAACAAGATGGCGGGAGAGCTTGAAGTGTTGCGGTCTCAGGAACGCCGCTTGAAGGAGAAGGTTGCTAACATGGAAGTCGCTCTTGACAAGGTAGTTACTGACTGAGGGGTGAGGGTTAGCACCCAGGTAAAAGCTGGATCAGGTGGTTCTGGGTGAAGCTCTGTACCACCAACCTGCATCCTATCCCAATCTTAACAGCACAGAGGCTAGCTGTTACTTATAGAGGAGGCTGTTACGTATGTAGTTGGTGCCGTCTGTGTGGCCATCACTGAACTGCCCAGCAGAAGCAGTTCAGGTTATTTTCATTCATGATTTCATGTTTCTTTCACTCCCCCATGGTAGCAGGAAGTATGGTAGCCACACCTTATATCGTGGCAGAGCAGGGAGCCAAGTGTGAAGCCACAGTCAAGAAAGACGAACCCATCTCTTAGTCTTCCTATCTGCTGGGCCCACCTCTTAAAGCTTCCATGCCCTGTGAGGAACATTTTAGACTCTAGTCATAATAGCATACTCCCCCACCCCCCAAAATAACCATTTCAGGCTAACACAAGTCACAGTGCAGTAGGCATAATACATCCTTGATATCCTTAGTAGCCCAAGTAAACATGCCTCCATGAGCACCTTACCTACCATCAGAAACAACCTGGCCTCCAGATGCAATACAGTCTCTTAATAAAAGGTTAATAAAATGATAGTGCTGATACCTGACACCTTGTTGGGTCTGGAAAGGGTGGGTAGGAACATCTGAACAGAGAAGGACCTGGCACTGTGTTTCTTATTTGTTACACAGGATAAAACTGTCTCCCTGTTACTTGGAAACCCTGAAACTCTAAAACCACATCAAAACTAATTATTTACTCCTAAGAAGACAGACCTTTGTGGTTAGATAAAATAATCCTCGATCGGACTATGCCAGCTTTGTCTTTTTTTTTTTTTTTTTTTTTAAACTTTATTTATTTATTTGCCTTGGTGTTTGCCTGGAACTGGAACTACAGACAGTTGTTAGCTGCCATGTGGGTGCTGGGAATCGAACCCGGGTCCTCTGGAAGAGTAGACGGTGCTCTTAACCACTGAGCCATCTCTCCAGCCCCCAGCCAGCTTTGTTTCTTAAAGCATGCTATTTTGAATTCAGTTTTAGTTTGGGATTTTTGAATCTGGCCCCAAACTTGCTGTATAGGCCAGGGAGCATTGAACCACTGATCTTTCTAGTTTGCCTCCTGTGTCCTAGGAGGATTACAGGCCTGCACCACTGAGCCCAGCATATGAATTTTATGCTTTGATAAAGCTTTTTGCTAATTTTATCCTTTGTTCACTCACTCATACTAATTATTGTATGTCTGCTGAGGCTACACTGCATAAGATAGACTACATGACTGAATGCAACAAATAAGTGGATCATTAGAATACAGTGTGCCGGGGTGGATGGTGGTTTTTCTTGAAGAGCTGAAAATTCTACATTACAGGTTAATGAAATAAAAGTGCATTATGGTTGCTTGATTGTAGGCATCTTTGCAGTTTGCAGAATGCCAAGATATAATACAGCGCCAGGAGCAAGAATCTGTGCGTCTAAAACTTCAGCATACTTTGGATGTAAAAGTAAGGCTATTCTTCATCATATATAATTTAAACAGAAACAGTGCCTTTGCTTGATGTGCTTTGACATTTTCTCTCTCTCTCTCTCTCTCTCTCTCTCTCTCTCTCTCTCTCTCTCTCTCTGTGTGTGTGTGTGTGTGTGTGTGTGTGTGTGTGTGTATGTGTGTGTGTGTGTGTAAGCTAGAGGTCAATATTAGGTTTCTTCTTCAGTCACTTTCCCCTCATTGAACCTGAAGCTCACTAATTAGACTAGGCTGGCCGGCTAGCAAGGTCCGGGACCCACCTTTCTGCACTGCCCAGCCCTGGAATACAGACTCATGCTCCCACTTGGGTTATTCTGAGAGTCTTGGAGGTCCAAGTCCTTATGCTTGCACAAGCCCTCTACCATCTGAGCCAGCTTCCCAGGGCCCTACATACTTTACATTTAAATATACTTTCCACAGCATCTGCTCATTTGTAAGTTCTGTGGAAGTGATGCTACCCCCTGTCCCCATACTTTTCATTTAGGATAATATCAAAGAGCACATTTTAGGCTTAGTTGATAATAAGCAATGTTCCACAAGTGCCTGCCTTGGAAATTCCTAAGGGAAGAGTTTTCTACACAGAGATGTTGAGTGAACCAAAGGCCCAAAAGACCCAAATGACCAAAGACATGTTTTGCAATAATTAACATGACAAAGTATGTTTTGTTTAAAAAGTGCTTTTATACTGAAATGTATATATTTTCAGAAGTATATTTTAAGTTGCTCAGTATTTTAAGGTTTTAATAATAGATTTTTGCCTGTGAAATTAAAAAGCAATTTGGATTTCACAGTTCTTTATAGCTGAGGTTAATATCTGCATTGTTTGTAGGAACTTCAGGGCCCTGGATACACCTCTAATCCTTCCATGAAACCTCGCCTCCTCCAGCCGGCATCTGTGACTCGGTCTCATTCTAACGTGCCATCTTCTCAGTCCACGGCCAGCTTTCTCTCTCATGTTAGTAACCAGTCATATAGTCTAGATAATGAATGACATAATTTTCTAGGAATCCAATAGAGTCTATATGAAAAAAGTGGGTTTTTCACTGTTATTTTCATGGAAAAGACAAAAAAAATGTCATTTAGGATTAATGATAACAAAAAATATTAAAGTAAACTATTTAATTGCATTATATTCAGTTCTTCAGTTAGTCTTAGCACAAGCATGTTTCATATAACAAAGCAGCATAGATGGTAAAATAAAATAAATAGCATATCATATGCTAAGTGCATATTTAATACTTTACCAAGACAAAAACTATTGGCTTATGTCATTTTCTAATACACTTATTTTTTAATATTTTATTAATCCCAAAACATTTTTAGTTCCTCTAGTTAAAATGTTATAGCTTGGTAAATTTTATAGTTTTAACTTTTTATACTTTGAAAACACAAGAAAAAAGCATGGACAATGTAAATTCCGGTTTTCCCTGAGGACTTATAAATTCCTTATAATCAGAAGCCAGTGCTAACCCTTAACGAAGAAAGACAAGACAAGAAAAAGACTTGTCCCATCTGTCAGTTATGATAATTATGGTTTTACTTTTAAGAGTTCTGTCTTTCCAATGGCAGCAGGGTCATCAAAACTATTGCAAGTGCTAGCCCAAAAAAGGTCGGGTCCTGTCTAAATGACAGTGAAGGTTGGGTCCTGTCTAAATGACAAGTAGTTGAAATGACTTGTGCTCTGCAAAATAAACCATCACTTATCTGCTATTCCGTAATTTCTGTTTAGTAGCTGAATCAATTTTATATAAGACTATAATGCACGGAAATGGAAAACTAAGCCTTTGTTTGTGCACCTTTAACCAGCACTCTATGAAAACCAGCACATTGAAGGAAGACCCGACCAGGGACCTGAAACAGCTTCTCCAAGAGTTGAGAAGTGTGATCAACGAGGAGCCGGCCATGCCTCTGAGCAAGGCGGAGGAGGACGGAAGGACGCCGTCCCTCGGAGCATTGTAGGTGGCTGTGTGAGCCTGCATGCTCATTAGGACAAAGTTCCTCTCAGGAGCACATCACCACTGAGTTAGCCACGTGTACCTATCCAGAAGGTCAAGGGTTAAACAGCCTTGAAGAGAATGTAAAGTTACCAGGAACAAGTGCCTGAAGGTGGAGCGGATAAGCAAATCTAAGAGGCCAGCTCCCAAGGGCACGTAGATACACATTCAGTCCAGAAAGAGACCAGTGTTAGTCAGTGTTCATTTGTAGTGACTTATGATTCCCAAGAGATTGCTTATCCACAATCATACTGAGTGTTCCACCACCAGCTGTGACAAGGTGGGACAGTGTTTGCTTATCCCATTTTACAAATGGAAAAAAGAAATCCGAAAGGGCTCATTTGTGTGCAACACACAGTCCATTGTAAAGCTAGAACTCCATAGCACTGAGAACCGCATACACTCAAGGAATAATGTGACAGGACACCTAGGTCTCTGGCTACTCATGACAATGGCTTATACCAAATTAATGACATGTCTCATCCAAAACAGATGAGCTTACCAGCCCCTCCTGCCCATATCTACAGAGGTCAGTGAGACTCCTATGTGATTTCCAAATGTTCTTATATTGTTGTTTAGATTAACTTACATTAAAGCATTTAATATGGCATATATGTTGGTACTAATCTTACTTTTATAATATTAATGTTTATATGACAATATCTGAAAGTAAATTTTTCTGAATTAATATCTCTATATAACTCATATCTAGTTCCTTAAGATGTTTTGAGAATGTATATTTAACCCCAGTGCCAATATTAGCTGGATTTATGTAGTTGTTAATAATAATAGTAAACAATTAGTAATATATTGATTATCTATTACAACACTGCACTCAGTGTTCTGTTGGCTCCTCCAAAAAAGAATCGACTTTCTTTTCTGTGTCGGCAGAAATAAGACAGGGTCTCTCACTGTGTAGTGCTGGCTGGCCTGGAACTCTCTGTTTTGATCAGGCTAGCCTCAAACTCAGTTATCTGCCTGCCTCTGCTTCCTGGGTGCTGGGATTAAGTGAATGCATTACCACAGCAGCTTTAAAAAAAAAAAAAAAACTGAGCCTTACTATATATCCCATGCTGGCTTTGAACTCTTGATCCTTCTGCCTCAACATCCAGAGTGTAGATTACAAGAAGGCATGTGCTGCCATGTCAGGCTGAGCATCTTCATTTTTCTTATATGAAGCACAGTAGTGTTAAGTTGTTTGACACATGAATAAATTTCTGTATAGACTGACCTTCTTCTTATGAAGCTAAGAGACAAATCCAGAAGTAGAAGCCCTGTCCTGAGCACTAGTGACTGTACACTGCAGAGACTACAGGGTTACCATGGCTCCTCCCTCCATCACTGCGGTCCCCAGGGGACTTAAACTGTATTTGGTGAGAATTGAGTTAATTTCCTGAAGATCTACAAATGGCCTATGACTAACCTCTAATTGCCCAGTGTTGAAGACTGCATTGTGGTGCGTACTTGGGTCACAGTGCCATGACAGAGACAGGCCAGCCTGCTTACATAGTGAGTTCCAGGCCAGCCAGGCCTACACAGCTCCAACTGCTAAAAACAGCAAGTTAAAACCCCAAAACAAGTCTCTGGAGGAAAGCATTATTTGAGCTGAATCCAGAACTAGCTGTCTCCTGTTAAATTCACTTTAGTTGCCTAAAATACAGTTGTAACTTAAAAGAAAAATTAAGCATAAGTAGGTGATTATTTCTAACAGTCCAAGAATGCAGAAATGTATGTGTCTGTAGTTAACTGAGTTTATCTGTCTACAGAGATAACAGGGTCAGAGAGTGCATTACGGAATCAAGCCTGAGATCAGAGCTCTGTCACAGGTGAGGGCATCAAACTCATCGGGTTCACTGTCCAAGAGTGTGCTCTGTGGCCGGGGATCTGGGAAGTTGGCTTGATAGGTCCCATGGAACCTGCTGGCTTTTGGGAAGGACTTCCAAGGTCTAGACGTCAACTGAAAGCCTTTGCTTGGTTGCTTGCTGACCCGTCCCTCCTCCCCTCCCTTCCTCTCTCCTTCTCTCTTTCTTATTGTTTCTTACTTTAAATCCTGCTGATTGTGGTCCTCTACAGCTTTCTATCACCACAGCAAAGAGCCTGAGATAACTTGGACAAGCAGAGGTTGATGCCCACCACAGTCAGGCACATCCACAGCGCTGGGACTCTGAGGGTATCAGATGGCTGATGGCAAGGCAGTTTAGGCAGACTGCTCACTTCACTGCTGAGAAGCAAAAGAGAAAAGGGCTAGGATCCCAGTTCCCTTGGATGTCCCATCCATAATGACCTAAGAACTGTCTACAAGGCCCCACCTCCTGAAGACTCCACCCCTTCCAGAAGTTCCCTCATGGACTTAGGAGGACATTCAGCATCCAGACAGAAGCACTGATGGTTAGCCATGTGAACTGTTTGTGTGGTATGCCATACCAAAGGACACTCTCTACATTCACACATATCTGCAGTGGTTTTGGTAGCTTTGAAGGGTGATCCAGAGGGAGTTACAGTAGCATCAATGTATAAGATTCTTATTAAAGCTAGTCCTATATTCATCAACAATTGAATAGCTTAATTCTAAATGAAGTTATATTAAGAATAGCATGAAGAAAACCTACAGCATTCTATGCCCTATAGGGGACAGTTCCTGAGAAGAATGTTGGCAAAAGAAGAAAAATGCCTAATATTAATTCATTATTAGAGAAGACCCAGTACCCATTGTTTCCCGCCTCACTGCCTGCCACACTCCACACTGGCCCCTCGGTCTGGCAATGAAAACTGACTCCTGGCGCTAGCCTGGGCTGCCTAGTTTTAAGTCAGCCTGATACAAGCTAGAGTCATTTGAGGAGAGGAAAGCACAGTGAGAAAAGGCCACATAACAGTGGCCTGTGGGCAAGGCTGAGTGATGGACAAGTGATGTGGGAGGGCAGGCTCAGCCCACAGGGAGCAGTGGCAGACCTAGGCCAGCGCCCCTCAGTGTTTAAGAAGACAGGCATGAGGAGCAAGTCAGCAAGCGAGATTCCTCCATGGCCGCGGCATCAGCTCCTGCCTCTAGGTTTCTACCTGAGTGTGCATCTATATTACCTATTTAATAAAACCTGAATATTGGGGAGAGAGCACCCAGTCAAATCCTAGGCAGACAGCTCAGGAAGTTCTTAAACCTTGAATACAAAGATAAACAGCTGAGTCAGTCACACACACCTTTGATCCCAACACAGGGAGAGCAGGAGTGGTGACCTCCACCCTTGATCCCACAACTCCAGAGACAGAACTTCTTCTGTTTCTGTGAGTTCAAGGCTACAGGCCTTTAACCCTAACCTGGATGGGATAGGGTATATAATGGCTTGTAGAAACCTGGAGAGACAGAAGCGCCTGGCAGAAGCAACCAGGAATGAAGCTGAGGAAGCTGACTGTGGTGCTTCCTCTCTCTGATATTTCGGTCTTCCGCTGATATTTGGTTCTGAGTCTCATTTGTGATACTACACCTGAGTTCCTGCCCTGACTTTCTTCAATATGAACTGTGATGTGAAAGCAAAATAAAGTTCCTTCAAGCTGCTTTTGGTCACGGTGTTTCATCTCGGTCACAACCCTAAGACACAGCCTGCACTGCTATACTGTGCTCTAGTCTAACCAGATCAGTCTTCTATCTCATGTACACCAGAAGTGGGTGACCTTGAGCTCCTGGTCCTCCAGCTCCACAGCTTGATTGCTAGGATTACAGGCAAGGGCGATTCCCAATTTACCTGGTGCTGGCAATGAAACCCAGAGCTCTGTACCTGACAGGCGAGCATTGCACTGAGCTGTCTTTAGTCTCCGTCTGATCACTCCCGATTGTCAATGGTTCACTTCCCCTTTAAAATGGTTTTCCCCACACATACCTTATTTGTGGCTTGTGTAGGTGTCCACGAGTGCCGCAGTACAACTTGCAGGGGTCCATTCTCATCCTTCCACCAGATTGGCCCCAAGGATCAAATTGAGGTTCTCAGGGTTGGCCGAGGTGCCTTTTCCTGCTGAGCATCTCAGAGGAATATGACATCTCACATTTCCTCCACCCAGAAAAGCCAGAGTTTCAACCTCAACCTTTTGAGTCTGTAACTGCCCAAAATTAGTGCTCAGATAAAAATGTGTTTTCTCATAGTTATCTCCCAGTTTAAATAAATTGAGCCTAGGGTATAGCTTGTCTTGCACACAGCCCTGGGTTTAATTTTCAGCATTTATCTTCACTGAAGAATAAACTCTTTCTCTCAGAGATTTTTATTATATTAATGAGAAAATGACATTGTATGTTTGTTTTGTTTTTATTTTTTCAAGACAGGGTCTCTCTAGGTAGCCCTGGCTGTCCTAGAACTCACTATATAGACTAGGCTAGCCTGGAATTCACAGAGATATGACTGCCTCTGTTGTGTGTTGTAAATAAAGAACTGTTTTGGCCTATGTAGAGCACTGTAGAAATGGGTGGAGAATCAGAGGACAGGCAGGTAGGAGAAGGGTGGAGTTAGTCAGTCTCCATCCGTCCCCCGAAGAAAAAGCATATAAAAATCCAAATGAGCCATGGGCTATGGACCACGTGATAAAAAGATTAATAAAAATAAGTTGATTTAAGATAAAAGAGCTAACTAATAATATGCTTGAGACATAGGCCAAACAATATAAAATAATATAAATATCTAATTCATTTCTTTGAGAGACAAAAACCTCCACTGCGGGTCAGACAGGTTCCAAACCTCCGGGCCCAAAACGGGCGCCAGAAAAAACTTTCTACAACACCTCTGCCTTCTGGGTGCTGAGATTAAAGGCCTAGGCTGCTGTGCCCTAGCTTTATACCATTGTATCTTTAATTTCTCCTGTTCTTCTACCAACAGAAGTAACAATTCCTTGAGGGAGTCCACGGAAGGCAGCAAGTCCAGCGAAACTCTTAGCAGGTGAGAAATGAATGATTTCCCTGCCGCTAAATTACAAAATGTCCCTTTTGTTCCATCCGCTGACTGAGAAGACCATGAGCTCCGCAATGTACCATGTGTTGCCCTATACCCTTGCAATATATAACAGTGAGCAGACAGATGTGGGTCTTGACCGTACAGCTGTACAGAATTATAATGTGTGTTGATAGGATACATATAGAAAATCCTAACTTTAATCTTCTGTTTTCATAATTCATAAACATAGAGCTATCTAAGCCATTCTTGTATCTTAGGAGTATGAAAATGATTACATAACTCTGAGTGCTTAAATCTTAGTTAATGTTTTATGTCACCTTGACACAAGCTAGAATCATCAGAAAGAAGGGAGCCTCAATTGGGGAAATGCACCATAAAAGGAAGCAAGACTGAGAAACATTTTCTTAATTTGCAATTGATGGAGGAGGGTCCAGCTATTATGGATGGTGCCATCCCAAGGTCCTGGGTTCTATAAGAAGGCAAGCTAAGAGAACAACGAAGAGCAAGCCAGTAAGCAGCATTCCTCCAGGCCCCTGGCCTGCCTGAGTTCCTGTCCTGACTTCCTCTGATGGTGAACTGTGACATAGAAGTTTCTTCTCCAAGTTGTTTTGGTCATGGCATTTCATCCCAGCAGTAGTAACCCTAAGACACAGGACGCACTCATTCTGTGTCCTCAGCATCTGGGCACAGTGCCTACCAAGTAGCCAGCCAGTAAATATATTTTAGTGAATGAATCAAGGCAGTGTCATAAATATTTTCTCTGCTTCTTGATCACAACACAGATTGAATCTGTAAATATATCCTTCTTTAAACAAAGGATGTGCTGATTCCTTCTTTCTTGGCTATGTCGTACCGCTCTGCACCAACGAATAGTAACCACATTATAACTCCCCCTTCTACTTTCTACTTGATTAGAGTTATCTCATTTTGTCTGAATAATCTACGTGGAGGCTATCGGTTTCCTATTTTTAGGCTAGAAATGAAGGATCAGATGTTTAAGCAATTTGCCAAGGTCATTAGTTGTAAACTCTGAAGGCCACATTTGAAGTTGAGCCGTATTGGCCTCCAAGCCTGTTTGTGGCCTCTGCTGTGTATAGCCTCTGGGGATCTCCAGCAAACTTCCTGGGAAGATGCCAGTCACAGGCATGGGGCAGAGTTCCTTCTCGAGATAACCAAAGCTCCACTGTAGAGTTTCTCTGTGACTAGAAAAATCGAGGATTATTGGCATTAACTCTTCTTTGAAACTCTTATAGAGTTCTTTGCTAGAACCATGTAGCCTCCTTTTTTGGGGAGAGGGACTTTTAATGATTGCTTCTATCCCTAGGGGTAATAGATCTGCTAAAATTGCTTATCTGATCTTGTTTAACTTTGGGTAAGTCGTTTGTATCAAGTAAATTATTCTTCTTTTAGATTTTTCAAGTTGGAGGAGTGCAGGTTTTTAGTATATCCTTCTGATTCTCTGGATTTCTTTCTTATTTGCTGTTACATTTCTCCTTTCATGTCTACTTTGTTAATTTGGATGTTTTCTCTCTGACTTTTAGTTCATTTGGATAATTTTATTATGAAAAAGTCACTGAGAAGATAATGCTATACATCTGAATGATGAGCATAGCCATAGACATCTGGATTCTCACATCTGTATTTACATAAACTACACTGTGATAACCAATTGTCAGTATAGTCGTCAGGGAACTTCACTGCACACCTTCAGAAACTGAGACTTACAAAGTGTGTAACAAGTCATACAATATTTTCTCTAAATTTTTCAGTGTGTGTGTGCCAAAACATATGTGTGTCAATCAGAGAACAACCTGTGGGAGCTGGTTTTCTCCCTGCACTGTGTATATGCCAGGGATTGAACCCAGGTCACCGAGGTCTGTAACCAGGTCATCAAGTGCCTTCTCCCCTGAACCATCTGGCCAGCCCTTTTGCTATAGTTATATTCTTACACATCTACCCCTTACCACTATTGTTCTCTAGTTACTCAAAATTACTGAGATTAATAAAGTAACCTTTAGTATTGCACTTATATTATCATCTCTTTAATTTGTATCATGCATAGTGATGTCTATGAATAAAAACACTTAACAGCAATGAAATGGAGGTGTGTCACCCTGTGTCACAGTGACAGTCATTGTGAGCCCAGCCACCCTGAGTGGAGGACTGAGACTTCAAGTCTCAGAACCTCCCCCGGAAGTGTTGGGCCTGTTTCCACCTTACTGATCTGGCCACTTCTTAAGAGTTTTGTAAACATGTATTGTTGATGCTGAGTTCTTGTTACTCTTTGGTTTCTTCATATGTTTCTCATGTAGTCCTGGCCCTGCCTCAGCCTACCAAGTGCAGGAATTACAGGTATGTGCTACCACACTCAGCTGCTTTCTTCATTTTTAAATAAGTGCTTAAAATTGCAACTTGTATAACACATGAGAAAATTATTTATACTTATAATTGTTATTACACAAAAATTAATGTTCTACCCAAGATTCTATTAATAGAATTTGTTCTACAGTATTTTAGTGAGTGGGCTGGGGATGGGGCTCAGCTGTTGACAGAGTGCTGGCCTATTATGCACAGAGCCCCTCACAAATTTGCCATGGTGGTACACACCTCTAATCTCAGCACTCAGGAGGTAGAAGCCAGAGGTTCAGAAGTTCAAGATCATCCTCAGCTACATAGGAAGCATTAGACCAGCTGAGGCTAGACCCTGTCTCAAAAGGAAAACAAAACAAAACAACAACAACAAAAAACATTATTCCTAAGTACTGAATGCAAAACTGCAATATAATTTTGAGTTTCCCAATACAGTATTTCAGAACCTCTACAACTTCTAGTTATGATTGGGCATCTTGAGTTAATATTTCAAGCCATCACATTTGCCTGCATTGGCTTGCCTGGTCCATGTATCTGTACTGTGCGGTAGGAAGGAAATGTCTGCCTGTTTTTCTGTCATCTTCTCTAACGCCTCTACCTGAAAGAAACAACATAAGAGAGAAAGATTGTACTTTGGCTTTGGTGCTTCAGCCTGTGCTTCATATCAGGTGGAGTGTGCGGCAGAGGAAAGGTGTTTATCTCATGGCAGAGAGGAGAGCATAGGGGACAGACACTGAGATGGACCTTCAAAGCCACACCTCCAGCCACTTCCTTCTCCTGAGCAGGCTCGGCCCCCTCTTCCTTTCCCAGCGTCATCCATTCAGAGCCTGCCTGATCTAACCATTTCTGGAAACATTACAGATGCCCTTCCCCAGGCTGTGCCTCGATAATCGCCTAAGTGTTTATCACTCAGTCCAATCAAATTTACAAAATTAACCCAAACACTGTTCTTATATTTCCAGAGAGCCAGTCACGCTGCATGCAGGAGACCTGGAAGATCCGTCTAGTTGCTTCACATTCACATCCACAGGTGAGTTTTCGGTGGAATCTGCAGAGGGACCTCACCTCCGAGAGAATGAAGGCAAAGTCACCACAGCAGTGGTTGAGCCCCCACTAACTCTGCTCTCACTCCCTACAGCCCCTATTCTATCATTCTGTTTTACCCACCTTGAACTGTTAGTGGAAGCTGCTAGGCTGTCTCCATGTTGTGGCTTTTGCACCCACAGTACCACAAACATTCTAATCACCTTCTCCTCTTAGAAACTATCTAAATGTCACTTCCCAGCAACCCTTAGCCCTCATCACTCATGAAGAAAATCCCATCCTCCCCACCATCCTCTAACATCCCTGTTGTTACCCGTGCCTTCCACTGCCTGCGAAGTAAAACCCTGCAAGCCTTTGGCTTCCTTATACATGGGTGTTTAGATCCTTCCTGATGCAAAGCAGCTGCTAAATAAATGCTTTTTGAATGGCTGGAATAAAAAAGAATCGAGGCCTCCATGTCATTTTCAACTAATTACAAAGTGATTAGTATGTTAGATTTAGAAAGCAAAGGCAAGAGAGTTAACTAACTTAGAGAAGAGAAAGTAATTGGGAAAGAATGAAAATAAGAGTTATTTAATAAAAACATGGTTATAAATCTGGCCAGTCCTTATGTAAATAAGGAAAATTAAAGTATAATGTGAGAAGAGCTTTATTTATAGAAGAATGTTAATATAGTTAAAACATTATATGCTTTTGTGTGTATATGCAGTGTGTGTGTGTGTATGTGTGTGCACGTGCACATGTAGACCTGAGGCCAAGCTCAAGTGTCATTCCCCAGGATGCCATCCATCTTGCTTTTTAAAACAGAGTTCACTGGCCCTGGAACTCACAAGTTAGGCTAGGGTGGCCAGCCATCGATCCCCAGGGATCCTGCTTCCCCTGCACTGACAGTGCTGAAATCTCAATCCTATGCTACCACTTTCTTACGTGGGTCCTGGCCTTCAAACTCAGGGACTCTTGTTTGCACAGTAAGCATTTTATCAACTAAGTTGTTATCTTAATGATTAGTTAGGACCTGAGAGTAATACTCTTGCCTTTCTAGATTACTCCAAATTAGAACATTTACCTTTTCTCACATATTCTGAATACCTTAGAATGCTTTAACCTCATTCAGTATCCTTCCAACTTTCATACAGTTTTGTTAATGCAGATTAATTACAAATACAAACACAGCTGGTTTTGTCTTCTTAGCTTTCTATTCCTGTGATAAAACATGGTTACCAAAAGCAAGTTGGAGAAGAAAGGATTTGTTTGGCTTACAGCTCCACAACACAGTCCCATTGTCAAAGGAACTCGAGGCAGGAACCTGGAGGCAGGAACTGTAGAAGAGACCATGGAGGGTGCTGCTTTATCCCCATGGCTTGCCCAGCCTGCTTTCTCATGTACCTCAGGACCAACTGTCCAGGGATGACCTCACCCACAGTGAGCTGGGCCCTTCCACCCTGACCATCAGGCAGGGAAGTGTACCAAGGCTTACAGCTCAGTCTGATGGCTCCTTCTCAACTGTGGTTCCTTCCCCTCAGATGGCTTTAGCTTGGGTCAAACCTGACAGGGCTTTCTTTATTTGTGTGCTTTTGTTTTGTTTTTGAGACAGAATCACTCTATGTAGCCCTGGCTGTCCTGGAACTAGTTCTGTAGACCAGGCTTGGCTTCCCAAGTGCTGGGATTACAAGCATGCCCCTGCCTCCCAGTTTCTCATCACATTTTTAATGTGGGTAATTTCTCCCATTTAGGTTTCTGTTGTGTCTACTGAGAAGCCAGCTATAGATTTAGTTGGTGCCTATTTAATGTAATATGCCTTCCCCTCTTGTCTGGTAGCTCTATTTAATGTAATATGCCTTCCCCTCTTGTCTGGTAGCTCTAGTATTTTGCTTTTGTTTGCTTACTTGTTTTATCGTTCCTTACCATATGTCCATTTTCTCTCTACAAGTACAACACATCTGGTGTTTGAAGTCACGTGGTTTGAATCTATGGACGGTCCTACCTAACAGCTCCACTGTCTGGTCTCCCTGTATACCAAGAATCTATTTGCATTTTTCTCTTGGTTTTCTACCATGTCACCTTTTATCCTTACACACCCAGTTAGTTCTTATTATATGACTCTTCATGGAAGATTTTACATCTGGGTTGAGACTCAGTTGAGGCTACCTTCTTCTAGTCAGAATCTGACTGAAGAAGTCAGTGGGTCTGATTTGAACTGAGAATTCTATATCTCAGGGTCCACACACTCTCATTTCTAAAGCCAGGATTCTTCAGAGGAACACAACCATATAAACTTATATATCAGTGGTTAACTTACATGATCAGAGCCTGGGTAGTCCCATCAAGGCCATCTGCAAGCTAGTGGCAGGTAAATCAGCTGTTTAGCCTAAGACTCTTGAAGCTTCAACAAGAGGGGGCAATGATTCTACCTCAGTGCAAGGCTTGCCTCCAGTGCAGTTTGGAGGCTTGCTGGAGAGTCGGGGAAGATGCTGGACACTGATGTCTCCAGATAATAGCACCATCAAAACCAAGCCCGCTCCTGCCCCCATCATTGGAGGTGGTTAGTTGTGACAGGTACACCATTTTTAACTAATTCTATCCATTACCCTTGTTCTTATACAATCTTAGCAAGTCCATCTGTGAAGATCTCAGCCTCTCGTTCATTCAATTCTTCTCCTAAGAAGTCCCCTGTGCACTCACTCCTGACTAGTTCTGCCGAGGAGTCAGTAGGCTCCACATCACAATATCGCTCCACCAAGCCTGTTCACTCACCCGACTCTGCAAAAGGTAAGAATGGCCTGATACTGCTGCTGGGATCGATTGATGTCCTACACTAGGTAACTTCAAGATTCTGCACATACCTCTCAGCCTGCAGTTGGCACTGTACATATGTGTCTTTAAATTAGACATGATTAGACGTAATGCACACTTATTCATTAGGATAATAGAAACTTAGATAGTGTATATAAATTCTTGTCTGGCATGAACAGTGAACTTTTTTCTGTTTTTTATTTGTTTTATTTTTAGAATACTATGTGTCTAAGTGTGGAGACTTCACTCTTGCTTATTTAAAACATGGCTCTCCTTCAGCCATCACTTTTTAAAGTGTAGATATCTGTTATACAAGCTTGTAAAAAACCTCATCAAAAATTTTAAGCTCAGTTTTTGTTTTATAAAATAAATGAAAACAATTGATTTGTAGTAAGTGTCTTAGAATATCAAGTTACATATAAGTGTGTTGAATTGGACTCACATGTTTCTCATTCTGTACTAGCCCAGCACTCTGTGGAACCTTTCTAACGATAAGGCGTAAGCCACACAAACTATTGAGTCATTGACAAAACATTTCTCAGTCTTTTGCTATTCTATGCCACACATATGTCTAGATTCTAAATACCCTACAACAATCGGAACCTGCTCACACCTGAGTACACCTTGTTGTTGATGGTCATGGGCGTCGTTTCCTCTATCTTGTTTCCAGGTTCTTTGTGTCATCTCATCATTCAGGAGACACAGAAAAGAGGTCTCTAAGGTCCAAGGCTGAGTCTGCGTAGTGAGCCATCCATGGCTATATAGTGATGCCCTGCCTCAAAGAAGGCAAACAAATCACAGGAAGGAAGGGCAGAGCCTGAGGTGGCTGAGCCGTTGAGAGTGCTGAGGAGAGGAGGGGGCGAGACTTGTAATACCACACTGTGACAGGACATTTTCTTCCCCCATTTCACACCCTCACCAAGCATCATGTTATGTAGTATTTCTATTATTGCTGACATGTTTTTCCTCATTGTATTAAATTGAAAAACTTTTAGATAATTATTTTAATACTGTAATTATGACAAAAAGGGTATTTGGTAATAAAAAGTAAGTCAGCAGAAATGTCTTCAAAATTATTCATCTAGTCAGGGGCTAAGACCAAAATTCAACTTTTCCATTTGCTAACCAAGTGTTTTCAAAAGTTGACAGAATGTACACACTAAAGACAGCTTTCATGCTTCTGGCCTTCATCAATCCCTGCCACCACATAACATCACAGGTCACCATGCTGGCCAGCACTCACACAGCCCCTTCCTACCACATAGACCATCCACACATCCACACTCAGGTGACAGTCTTATACTGGGAAGTGTGCCAGTGTTGGGATTAGATCTTGTGCCTCACATCCCACTACTAGGTTTGTGTGAAACTGACTGTGTACAAAGTGTCACTAACTTGAGTCACTTCTCATGAGTCCTGTTTAATACTATGTAGCTGAATAATAGTAAATCAAATTGATTTGAAACAAAACCAAATAAGCTAGTGTTGTTGTGTTTCAATGGAATTTTCTTTTTTATTTTAAAATATTGTCTCAAGGTTTTCTTAGGAAAAGTTGTTTAACACATAATTTGAAGATTTCTAAAAGAAATATTGAATAGACTTTTAATATCACATCTAAGCAATTTTCTAATAGATTCACAGTCTCCGTCATTAGAAACAACAGGAAAAACATGCCGCAAATTGCAGACCAGACTGGAAAGTCTGCAAACCCTGGTAGAAGATTTACAGCTGAAGAACCAAGGTACGGTCCAGAGAGGTCCCCAGGCCTGGGGGTTAGGTCAGCCATAGAGCACTTGCCTAGCTAACAAAAACCTGGGCTCAGTCCTCAGAAGTGGAGAAAAAGTTCACAAAAAAATATTATATACACATACATCCACACATGCACACACAATAAATATTTTTCTGACAACACACATTTATGCAGTAAATGTAAGCATATTAATATTGATAGGCTCTGCTTGCACCTGTGTGTGGCCCGTGGACTCAGCGTGTTCTTGTCTTCATGGGGCCTTCACTGCATCATGGAAGGTGGGAGCTGATACTATTGTCAAGAGAAAACAAGAGCACAACACAGCATGGTCCTTTGTGTCATAGTGAACAGGAGCGCTGGGACTTGATCCTGAAACTCCTGACATTAAAGCCCACATCCTTACACACTGAAGTCACGTCACATTGCTGGCGAATAAAATCCCAAAGGAATTGTGTTAACCTCAGGTTCCTTAAGCAGTACAAAACCCATTGGTTTTTAGATTATTGAGTCTTTTTTTAAAACTTAGCTCAAGAATTTCATACAGTTTATTTTGATCACATTCCTTCCCTACCTACCCAAGTTTTTTTCTTTTTCTCTTTTTAAGCTACCAAATATAGTTGGTACTGTCCATATTATTGTATTTTTTTAAAAGAATTGAATGTAGGGTTGGGATTTTATTTATTTATTTTTGGCCTAACTTACAGCCACACTTTGCTTTATATTTCTGAGTTCATCCTACTTAGGTCAGCCTAGAATCATCTAACTGTAAGACCTTGACATTTGTTTACTACAAACGGTTCCTTGGACTAGAGGCAGAGCCTGGTAGGATGGCTCTTGAAGTTCTGAGCAAATAGTTTTTGAAAGGTTTGGGCAGAATTCATCAAAATTTAAAGTATAGGGTTGTAGATACAGCTTAGTGTTAAGGAGTTGCCTCAAATGTGCAAGACTGTGGGTTCAATCCCAGAACAACCAAAAGCCAAAACCCTGTGTTTGCATTTGTGTGCCTGCACACTGGAGTACAGAGAAATTCTTCCAAACTATTTACAGTAATGACTTCTGACCCAGAGTCGGGAGGCCAGGAGACTTTCTTCTGGCCCTCTGGAGGCTCCTGCATTGTGCTTCCTTTATTTGCATGTGGAGGCTATAAGCTGTCACAGGGGCCTTTACAAAAATGCTCTGCATTGAAGTCCTACAGGCCTCTGGGCCCAGAGTGAGTGCTCTGCATGCTCATCCTTGGGGCTTAAAACCTGAGTGGACTGTCCAATCTAACTTTGTATTATCGATATTTTCAGCAATGTCTTCAATGATCAGAAATCAAGAAAAGAGGATTCAGAAAGTGAAAGACCAAGAAAAAATGTTACTAAAATGACACGTTGCTTGCCTGCCCTCTACAGAGGGCTGACGCCTGATTAACTGTGATGTTCCTTATAATTAGTGCCCTGTGGACTTTTTCTTTTTATGTGAAAATTTAATAAAAGATACCCTGTCCTGTAAACTCTATTTTGAAATAAACTCCTTGAAGGCTCTCACAGTAAAACTTCAAACACTACCAGCTAGAGCTGGGTGTGCTCATCTATTACAATGTATTATTTATATTCTATGTGTATAATGTAGTCTATCACATTGGTAAACTTGCTTTACATTATTCTATTGGTTCTCAAATAGTAAGAGTCAATTTTTTTTCAGCTTACAAAAATCTGAGGAGAAAAAGTAAAGAGTGTTCATGCGGTGTAAGAGGGAGCAGTGCCAAGAACAGGGCAAACTCCAGCCTGCTGGACAACGCCAGCCTTCTTTGGTGACCTTGAACTCACTGTTTGTCCTGTCAACATCAGTAATCAACAAAACTTTGGTGCCCCTAATCAAAACTTTTAGAAATCTCTCCTCTTGCATAAAACTAAAGAAAGACAATACTTTGTTACTCTTTAACAAATAAATAGGTAAGTTCTAGATTGAACTAATGTAGTCTACCTTAATTAAATTTTAATAAATTGGGAGTATTTGTATGCTAACAATGAGACAAGGGGACAGATACATATGTGTTTCACTTGTGCCAAAACATTAGAGACAACGTGTTAAGGGTTAGCTGTCCAAACTATGTGTTCTTCCACTCACCAGTACACAGTTGCCATGGAGACAAGGCTGCCTAGCTGGAGGCCATGTTGCAGCCCACTCACCTTTGGGGGTGGTCATCTGACCAGGTCTCACAGGTAGAATGGAATGTGAACTGTGTGCTCCTTCAGGTCCAAGTGTTAATGCTGCATTTGTGGTTTTTCCTCATTATTTTCCTCCCTCAGGCTGGATGCAGAGGATGGGAGGGCCCTTAGGATGGTGGGACAGAGGGCAGAAGGGGCCTGGGGAACTCTACAGGGCAGGAAATGGCTGCCCAGGTGACCTTCTGCTAACTGACTGGGGCAAGGAATGTGTGGTGTTCCTGCCTTCTTACATTAATGCCAGCAGGAGCCCTGACCCAGCACATTCGGTGAAGAGGATGGTGGGCATGCTCCCTCAGGGAACCTCATGCTGCTGTCAGTGGTGGTCACCACTCTAAGCACATCCAAATGATGGTTAAAGTAGATGTGTATTTAATTATAAGTAATATGTGTACAAACACATAGCACAATGTTTCTTAAGTCAGTTGGCTTTAATGAAAGATTAACTTTGATTTCATCAGGTAACTATAAATATAATCTAGAGACTTTTGTTTAAATTGCTTTACTTCAGAGGGATACTTGAGCATTGTGAAGTGATGGCCAGTACCTTCTCTGGACCTCATTATGAGATACATAAGCATAATGTATGAATTTCATCCCAAAGAGCTGTGAGCCCAAAGCTTGCAGATGGCCCGTTGAGCACTTTCTGGTGCTGTTTTCAGTGAAGGTTTTTGTCAGCAAAGGCCAGAACTGAACACTGTTTGCCAGTGTACTGTTTTAACACATAGACTCATTTTTCCAAGCACTTGGAAGGTGGAAGTAGGAAAATTAGAGGTTGAAGGTCATCCTTAGCTATAGATCCAGGGACCAGGCCAGCTTGGGCTATCCTATCTCAAAATAATACAGAGCTGGGGTAGAGCTCAGCTGTAGAATGCTTTCCTGGCATGTCGTAAGACTGGCTGTGGTGGCACATGTCTGTAACCCCAGCTTGAGATGTGCACAGGAGGGTCAGTTTCAAGGGCATCCTTGGCTACATAGTGAATTTTTTTGGTAAGCCTGTGCTACAGAAAACCCTGTCTCAAAAACATCTCATTTTTAAATACCAGCATGATGAATTCCCTTCTAAGCAAAGTTTTTAAAAAAATATTTAAAACTTTCTTCAAAAGGGAAAACAGACTCCATTTGTCATTTGCTATAACATTTGATGTTTGCTTTTCTCTATATGTAAAATATCAGTTATTTCATCTCTAGGCTATGGAACTAAAATTGAAACAAATAATTCAGACATTTAATAAAGATATTACAACTCAATATTTATTATGTAGTTATAACTTAAAGCTTAATAATTACTTCTTCTCAGAGCAAAGATAGTTTTTGTGTCATGGTCCTATATAGATTTTCACTCACTGGTATGAAGAGTGACGAGGGTACAGATGGAAACCTTCTCTAGGGCAGCCCATCTGTTGAGACCTGAGGAATGGGGGTTGGGGGAGGACTGAACAGAGATGCTCTGGCAGGGCACTGTGGGTAAAGGATGCACACACCCTTTGCTGGAGCCAGAGGCGAACCTGTAACTCCCAGTCCCCAAAGGAGAATAGTGTACCCTTCACACCACCTCACCGTCTCACAGCCAGCCCCCCGACTCCTGGATGACCAACTCAGACAAAGACACACCTGCTAACTCCACACCTATCCTCAGCACTTAAACTGGTCATGGTTCCACACGGAGGCATCATGTTTAAATGTAAACAGTTGCTTTAGCTGTAGTTAATGAGGCTTCCTGTCCTCTCCCTATTCTAGGGGCTCTGCCTTGTAGAGTTGGGTAGTTTCTCCTCATCCACAGTCCGTACCTCAATCTTAGCCACACCAACTCCCCTGGGATGATCAATCCCTCAAGTAGTGATGTGTCAACACAAACCAGCCAATGCAATGAGGGAAAAGATCCAGCTCACAGGAAGCACTATCTGCATGCATACATCTTCCTACATCTTGGACAAAAGCCACACTAGCAACTCTGAAGGAACTCTGATGGCTACAAATGGAATCACACTGCCTTTAAATTATGCAGTGGCTCTACAGCCTTAACCTCTTCTGCATTCTGCTGCAGAGAGAGTCAGTGAATCCCCCACCACCCATGAACCACCTTATTCTCATGGCCGGTCTGCAGGAGTCTGTTGCTGCATTCTTCCCAGCGAGTCACCTCCCTGTTCTCTACCAACACAAACTTCCATTCCACCACGGTGTCTGCGGGCAGGAAGATGGAATGAGACCACAGCCCATCCTTACAATAGTGGAGGGGGATGTAGGTGCTCCATCCCCCAAGATTCTCATGGTCTCCAGTTACTGCAATGAACTGCACATCGGTGCTTGTGGTGTAGTGCACCTGGAACTGGATGCTGACCTGCTGAGGTTCCGGAGACACCGCCTTCCTGTCTGCTTCCCAGCCTCTGCCTCCCACAAGAGTGTCTCTGCCATCATCCATTCCCTGACTTAGACCCTCAAGACTGTTACCCAAACCAACATCCCCCCATGATGAGTGCCTAGACACCACTTCCCAGTCCTCATGGCCTGCCACGTCCTGACTGGCCGACTGTGAACTGCTAGCTCGGTCCCTGAGAGGGTTGCCGGAGGGCAGCTTCTTCTCCATGCCTCCAGCTGTTTGTTGTCCTTTGTGAGGTCTCGGTTCTCCTACATGAACTTCTGGGCTTTGATTCCTTGACACTTCTGGCTTGGCCCTGGAGTGTATGTCTGGAATCTTTCCAGTGGGAACATACTCTATGGCATTGCCCCAGTCTGCTCCAGCATTCTTCAGTCTCTGCGTTCCCTGCAGGTCATCAAGATCTTTGGTCTCGGAAATCAAATGTCCATTGCTTTCTTGAAGCTGTTCTGAGAAAGGCAAGTGCAGCAACATTAGGTGATCCACAAAGGAAAAGTGGGAAAATCTATTGCTATTCCCTTAGTTTCTATCTGTACTTCAAATTCCTGTAAAAAATCTAGTACCTATTTGCATCTTTCCCACACTGCTCTAAGAGAACCAACAACCAAAACACACTCCGGAGTCTCCGTGCACAGCGTGAGAGAATGACATGGCAAGCCTCAAGGTCTCCCACAGTCCAGGCCAAAGTTGGCAGGAATCCAAAGTTAAGTCGAGTGGCTCCAGTCACACACACATACACACAAAATGAAATAAAGAATAAATAAAAATAAAAATGCTGAGGGTTGAGACTTGAAACAGGAACTGTGCAGGAAGCCACACACTGTGGCTTCTGTGGCACAAAGAACCGCATGCCACCCTGCACCTGAGTGTACACCTGTACTCCCTGGCAGTGAGTGCAGGACACGGGACAGCTCTGGAAGGCAGTGTGAGGTGGTCAGTGTGAGGAATATCGAGTATGGCTGAGTAGAGTTGGGGTGAGGACGCTTGAGGGAGAGAAATCCCTTCCAAGACACAGGAGTCCCCCACCACACACACACAGCACACTATGCATACTTTAAAATCTGTTCTTAAAAGCCAGCAATCCAAGTCCCCTAAAGACTTGGTTTATTCCTGGCTACCTAAATAGCTCTCCAAACCTGAAGTCCTACACTGAGCACCGGAGTTGGGCCACTATTGTTTCATTTTGCCTCTTTTTATTGGTGAGCTTTAGAGTGAGATGTCAACAGATATTACTCTGAATTCTCAATTTTCAGCTGTAAAACATGAGGCCTTCAGAAACAGAAAAAAAAAAAAAAAAAAAAACCCTGCGAAATCGTTTATCGAAAATCAGCCGTGGGAAAGACTTTCGCATAGGTACAAATGACCACCGCTAAAAATAAGTTCTGCCAGGCAATGATAGCTTGCCAAAGATGGGCACAGGAAGATAAGGCTTTATGCCAGTGCGTTCTGGTTGCCTGGTGCAGGATCCCTAGAATGTAGCTCTAAACTTAAATCACAATTCTCATCAGTTTGGTCCCCTAGTAGGCCGCCTGGGCTATTGAAGTGCGCATGGCCAGTACACAGCCCCAGCTGCAGCAGCTTTCATGACCCACGTCTAAGCTGAATTTCCGGAAAGAACTGTCCAGACAGTAGGAAGAGCACGTACTCAACACCCACTCGCTAGTCCCAAACGCAGAAGGGGCCCGAAGCTACGAGAATGAGACTCGGAGGATACCCCCCAGTCCATCGGAGACCGAAGGAGTTGTGAGACACCCCCAAACCAGCCTCGCGCACTGCGCCAGACGCGGCCAGGCGGAGGAGCCCGTGCCTGCTGGAGCGGCAGGAGCTGGGTGCGGCCTCTGGAGGACCCGCGTGGCTTCTCCAGGTCATTAAAATTCAGGAAAGTGCCCGGGGCCCAGAAGGGTTCAGTCCCAGATCGGGGAATGGTGCACCAGGATCCACCTGGAGAGCTTCAGGTGGCTTTCATTTTCCCTTCCCCAGTGAACTTCAAAACACCGGGCACCTCTGCCCGGAGCCCCGAGGAGGAAGAATACCTGGTTTGGAGACCAGCACCCGCTCGGAAGGTTCAGGGTTCAGGCCGCCACTGCCACCACCACCCGGGCCACCTCCCGGAGCCGCAGCCTCCCCTGGAGGTGCGTCCTTCTGCGGCTCGGCAACCCCGTCTTTTCCCGGGGCCCCAGGGTCGCCCCGCAGCAGCCACAGGATAAGTGCTCCCGCCAGACCCCCGCCGATCATCAGGGCAGACCAGACGGCGCCCATGGCTGAGAGGCTGCGGGAGACTACGGGGCCCGGGACCAGTGCTCTGCTCACCCGCACGGCCACACCCACCCCTCCCGCCCCAGCCTTTTACGGTTCCACCCGGGCCAGCCCAGCCCTCAGTGGCCGCGAACTTCTCCGGCCCGCCCCGCCCCGCCCCGCCCCGCCCCGCACCCTGACGCTTGCTCCTCCCCGCCCCACGCCGGAGTCCCACTCCCCTGGATTCCGCACCAGAAGAGCCCGCTGGTGCACTGCACCGAGCCTGGGCAAGGGACTCCTGGAGCTCCGAGGCCAGAGAGGTTTAGGGACCGAGACTCTCGCTAGATCCTCAGCACACGCAAGGGTGGAGGGGGCGGGAGGGGAGAAGTAGGGAGAGGGAGGGCGTGGAAACCTAGAGGAAGCTCTACTCCCGCCCCCAGCTGCCCCTAGCCTTCCTGAATCTCTACTTAAAGGCCCACCACCTCAACCTCAACCAATCCCTTTCCTCCGCGAACCTCCTACTCCCCCTTAAAAAAAAAAAAAAAAAAAAAAAAAAAAAAAAAAAAAAAAAAAAAAAAAAAAAAAAAAAAAAAAAAAAAAAAAAGAAAGAAAGAAAGAAAAGAAAGGAAGGATTCAGACTAGCCTAGAACTCTTTAACTCTTTATATATCTAAGGCTGGCCTCCAACTCGAGATCCTTCGGAGTCGACGTCTCAATGGTGCTCGGTAGGGGGGGTGGGGTTAAAGGCGAGCATTGACACCGCCTGATCTTTCCATTTCTTTTTGGCGTGTGTTGCTGCACAAGGCACGTCCACCCAATCTGTACTGGATATTGTACAGGGATGGAGCTCCTAAAAGTAAATATCAATAAGACAGTGACTCTTTATTAAGCGTCGTATATTCAAAATGTTTTGTGTACGAACTTAAATTGATCCTCACACAACAGAAGTCCTATGAAGGAAGAGTTTGACCACACTACTCTGTCGACTTGCACACCTACTTCTGGCTAATGAACCAGGGCTTTTTATTTCTGGAAGTTTTCCCTTAAACGCACCCTCACACATCCCTCTGCTAAGGTCACAGCTGGAAAGGATGTGCCTTGGAGCTATTGCTAACAGGGCTCCCTCTGGGAGGATCAATCATTCCATAGTTCACAGCAGCAATTAACAGGCACTTTCTGGTGGGTTGCTCTGGTCTTGGTTCAGGCTTTGACTCCTAAGATAGAAAGCAGATAGATAGAGAACACAACAATAAAATGACTCCGGTTTTATAATTAAATTATTGAATATTAAAATAAAATACTGCTATAACAATAGATGAGAGCATCACTCAGTCCTCATCAGAGACACTTCTTGCAGTACGTGGTAATTAACACAGAGACCCACAACTGGACCACGTGTAAAGAGAGACTTAGGATCACATAGCCCTAAACGGAATGGCTTTATTAAAGCCCTCCCCTCGAGGCTGGGAGAGGTATGAGGAAGAGGAGGTAGAAATATTCTAAGAGCCAGGGATGGTAACTGACTCCAAGGAAACAGTGCCTCGCAGACTCCACAGGACTTGAGACGCTTGGGTACCCACAGAGATTGTGACAGCATGAACAGCACTGGCACAAGTTCAGACCAGCAAAATCCCAGCACCGACGGGGAAGGAGCGCAAACTCCCACCTCACCAAGAAGCTATCTGCAATCCATAGCTGCCAGAAAGGGAAAATCAATTCTCTCCCCTGGAGCTCACTGGGTGTTTCAGCCAATTTCAAGGGTTAGTTGGTCCACACACAACAGACTCACCTGTTTTGTTTCGTTTGAGGCACTTTTTGTTTTGTTTTAATATTTATCATCTTATTGATTTTCTCTTTTCAAGTTTTGTCTTGATATTCACTTTTTGCTGCTTGGTGTTTTTGTTTTTTTGAGAAACAGGGAAAGGGGAGAGAACATGACGTTGGGTGGGTAAGAAGACAGGGGAATCTGGAATGAGTTGAGAGAAGGAGAAGAATATTATCAAAATATATAAAAAAATTTAACTAATTTTTTAAAATGATTTAAGATCCAAAATAAGAAGATAGGTAGGTAGACAGATAGAGATAGATGAAAGATGACTAGCTTAGGGAGAGGTACACTGATAATATATAGAAGCATAATTAGAAATTTGAAAGGAGTTGCCTAATGAACATCTCTAACCCAGCTCACCTAGATGAAGACATCCTACACACTAAATTAAACCACAAGCTCCTACAGCCTACATGTCTTCAAACTAGGGGTTGGGGGATCCCACTGCAATTATATGCAGCCTCCACAGAAGACTCTTCAATAGCTACATCTCACAGCAAAAGTCTGCCCTCATGACCGCTCAAGGTTCACCCTCTCTGGCCCTCTCCAAACACTGCAGCTTCCTCAACTTACAAAGATCTTATACGCATTCCAAGAACAACTTACGTAGAACTTTGTGTGTTCTTTGTCAAGCATATTTCATGTCTTTGGCTAAAATTAGAAATTCAATGGTGAACTTGCAAGATAAAGTATATTCAAACCATAGCATATACCTTCCATTATAAACTAGTGAGCAGAAGCCCAGGGTTTCCAGAGCTCTGTGAGCCAGTCTAGCAAATCATGAAACCCAAGTAAAGTCTCAGGAGCCCTCAGTTCATAACAAGCCAATCAGAAGCAGGAAATGCATGAATTTCCTTTGAAATGGAGAGCCTTAAACTGAACCCTTTAACTTATGGGCTCAAAACTGACTTCAGGGAGAGTGTCAGTGTTAAATTGGGGGACATCAAATTGATATCCATGAGTCGGAGAACAGCTTGGTTCTAAAAAAAAAAAAAACCTCTCCTTACTTACCAATTCCTGCTACCTGGCGAGAGATCACGATAGGAACGTCTAAACAGTCTCTTTGCATGGACCTCTCTACCAGTTTCAGCATCTGCACCCACAGACCTCACCTGTGAACCTTCGTCTAGTCGGGCTCTGATGCACCCCGGAACTATTCTCAACCCTGCTCAAATCTTCCCAATTCCACTTCAGCACCTCCTGCTTCCTCAAACTGATATGCCGCTCTGCTATCTATCTATCTATCTATCTATCTATCTATCTATCTATTCTTTTATCTATTGATTGACTCATTTATTTAGCTGTTTATTCATTCATCTGTCTATTCATTTGCTTATTTGCTTATTTATTCTCCTATGGATCATGGATGGAGCTTATGAATTCTGAACATATGAACTTTCTTAGCACAAAGTCTGAGGTTTTCTCTTATGATATATACTTATTTTTAGAACTCGACTCCTCCTCCTTTAGCTCACAAACCCCTTAGGGGTCAGAGTGTTTCATTCTTTGTGTTCCATGGAATGCCAAGTCCATCATCTAATACACCCTTTTATTGTTGCTTTTTATTGGGTGCCTAACTGATGTAATTGATGCTGGCCCCTGGCTGGTGCTTCATCAGGATTATCTCATGCAACGCCTTCAGAGGTCAGATCTGCTCAAGGTCATCCAGAGGATAGCCTCCAACCAGGCTAGGATCTGACACCAACATTCTGACACCAGGACCCCAGCTCTGAACCTCTAACTACACCAAATCCTGATGGTGATTAAACCACATTCATGTTTCAAGGCATGCCTTTTAGAAGTGAGTGTGTGACTTTGGATATGTGTCATCAGAGGAATATTCCAGCATGATGCTGAAATGTAGCCTTGTTGGTTTCTAATTCCTCTTTCTCCAAGCCCTGGCTCTCTGGGGATGTACCACTAGCACCTGTCCATTTCTGTCACACTCTGTCTTCAAATGACATTCACTGCAGGCAAATCCTCTCTGTGGATCAGTCACATTGGAGCCTCCAGCCTCAGGTTTCATAGAGACATTTTCTAACTGCAACTGTTTGCAAACCTCTGACTCATCTTGGCAACTGGATGGACTCCAGGCTGAGCTGCTTGGAACCTTTAGAAATGGAGAATCTGTATGGAAAAGCTAGTGAGCTCACTGTAAGGAGACCAGGGGTGGGGAGTGGGTTTCAGAAATAAAAACCTTAAATGAAAATGAGAAAAATGCAAAGGTAAGGAAATAAAATCCAAGACACTGTCACCGTGATAGTGCCTAACATAGGAGGCTATTTTAATAGAATCACATCATCCAGTGGAGGATGCTATACAATGCTGTCAGATAGCTGTGTTGTCTAGAAGACAAAATAGCCAGATTCTCAACAAACTCTTACATGTTGACAAGAAAACAACATGAGAGACACTTTTCTTCACATCTGGACTGAGCAGACAACAGGCACCCACAGGCTGAAGAAACAAATACAGAGATGCTCAAAGACACTGCTAATCAGAAAAGGCAAATTTAAGGAAGGTGTCTGTATCTATTCCAGAAAGAAACATTAACAGGAAGTTGTGGTGGCACCTGTGGGGAAGTTAACAGGGGCAGTCAGAAGCCTTGCAGGAAATGAACAGGGCAGGTACCCCACACCCAGCCCTCGTCAGCATGTAAGGCCTGCAGGCCATCTGGCTACACATTTTCTCAGAGGAGAAAATGACTCAGTGAGACATGGTGGAGACTTAGAAAAATACTGTGAGTAGTCTACAAGATGTCCAGAGACCTGCACAGGATGTTCTTCAAAATGCTGAATCAATGAAATACAGGAATGATAAGCAGAAGGAATTATCAAACTTAATGCAAAAAATGTCCAAAGGGCTTGGGGCTTTTCTGTGCTGTTTAGGGTTTGGTGTTGTTTTTCAGTGCTGGGCATTGGACCCAATGCTCTGTGTGTGCCGGGTACATGCTCGGACACTGAAGACACCCCGCTTGCTTTCCCTCTGCCTTTCCTTCCTTTCTCCCCTCCCCCCTGAGGACTGAATGAACTACAAGAGTACAGTTTGGGGTGTCCCTTACCTTCTGTTTCTTGTATTATTCTTTAAACATCCCTGGTTTAAACCACTCACCAATCACAGCGCTGTAAATCTGGTCTTTGTAGTTAAGCAAACATTTTTTCACATCCCGTGTAACAACAAAGGTCTCCCCAGAATTTATTTCTTCACATTAGCTTGGAATCCAGACTAGAATGTGAGTCAGACTCAGATATGGATGGATGATTCTACCCACTGGTCATCCTTAAACACAATTATTCTAGTGCATTTTCTCAATCCAAAGACATGTGAATTCAAGAAACAATTTCTCTGCACCCCTCGACAACTACCTCAACATACAACAGGAGAGTTACAGGATTATTACCACAAGACAGTCCTGTTCAAAAAGAGGGAGATGGGGGCACACGGGAGCTGTGGTTCCCATAGCAAGTCTGAGAACCAGCCAAAGGAATTCAAGAAGTTACTAGACTGGGACCCTATGTAACTACGGCCTGTGAAGCATTCTCCATAGCCTTGATTGCCCTCCTGTTTCTGTGCTCTGAGTCCTCTGTGCGGTGACCGACAGGCGCTCAGCTGAGTTCTCCTGGGCTGTTCTATACCATTAGATCTTGGAGACCCAAAAGGCTCTTTCCACTTTATGTGGCTCATGGTCTTTTTAAAAAGTTCGATCTGGAAGTATTCATGACAGTCTCTAGGAAATATCATACATTTTCTGTGAATCTGACTGGATCCACACCACATTTCTGAAGAAAACCATTAAAGGTTTTTAAGTAAATACCCCACTCTTGAAGCTTCTGCCATCAAGACAAGCTTTTCTCTTCCTGAGGCAGGGAACAGCATCCTTCACCTTCTGAGAAGTCCCTTTGTTTGATCAAGTGCTGTGGGATAGTCTTTCTGTACATTGTTAATATGTGTTTCTCCCGCTAATTAAGAAAGAAGCTGCTAGACACAAGACAGCCAGGCAGGAAATCCAGGAGAAATGCAGGAAGAAGAAAGGCAGAGTTGGGAAATGTTGAGAGCCACCAGGGAAGCGAGATGTAATGGGACACAGGTAAAGTCATGAGACATGTGGTGATACATAGATTGATAGAAATAGGTTCATTTAAGATGCAAGGACTAGCTAGCAAGAAGCCTGAGTCATAGACCAAATAGTTTGTAATTAATATTAGGCATCTGATTACTTTATAAGCAGCTGCAGAGCCACAGGGACCTGGCAAGACAGAGAAAAGCTTCTGTCTGTAATCAAGGAATTGAGCTTTTTTCTTCTTTCATGTATATATTTGTCTCAAGCAGTAGCTATGCAGAACCTTTGCCTATTTAAAATTGGGTTTATTTTTTATTGTCAAATCATAAAAATGGTTCTTGTACATCTACTAATAGATATATCATTTTCAAACATTTTCTCCCTTTATATGCTATATTTAACTGTGTTGGTGACAAAATTGGAGAGAATAAAGTACTTAGTTTTGACAAAGTTGGTTTTTTTTTTTAAATCTGTACAAGATTGAGTTTTTAGTGTTTTTGTTTTATTTTGTTTTGTCAAACTGGAGGGACCAACCTCCTTAGAGCTTTCTGACCTCCAAGTAAGTTATTTAACAATCACATCCTGAGATCATTTTTAGACTGTTCCCAAAGGGTCTTGGATTCAACCTCCCCTATGAACTTTTCTTAATTTAAACATTATTTGCTGCTTAACAGTGGTTTTCAAGCTCATCCAACCCTGTTCCTGAGGCTGAGGAGGCAGCTCATTTGGTAGAATTCTTTCCTAGGATGCCCTGAGTCCTGGTTCTGATCACTAATACTATGCACACACCTATAATCCTAGCCCTTCTCCCCCCCCCCCAAAAAAAAGCAGGAGAAAGTTCATAGACTTTGCAGTCAGCCTGAGCTTGAGGAAAAGAATATATGTAATCACTCTTTATTTAGCCTAACTATTGTTTCTTTCATCTTATTTTTATTTTATCTAAAAGCAACAGGTAGAGACTAGGAAGCCTCTCAACATTTCTGTTTCAAAATCTCCTTAGTTTATTGAGTTCATAAAGGCATTTTCTGCCTCCTGTGTACGCTGGCAAAAGGGAATACCTCTTCTTTTACACCATAAACAACACAGACAATCTCTATGATCAGATGTATAGGACTTTCCCATAACCACCAAACATGTTATTCTCCACTGAAACAGTAACTCAGCTCAACTCTGACAGGATCTACCTAGAGACATCATCAGTTCCACAGATGAGGGGCTTGGTCCCCAAGACGGTACCCACTCACAAGCTGGGAATAGTTTCACCTGTGCTTGTAACTGACCAGTTATAAATCAGAGTTCTGGGTCTAAGACTATAACTTAGTGAACATCATGGGCTTAACACTGTGGAGCCTGAGTTCTATTTTGAATACCCACAATGCAACTTAAATTCATGACTTCTCCAGAGCTCGTATGTAAAGATATAGCATTATCTGGAAAAGGGAGAGTCTCCAATGTTGATGTAGGAACATATAAGAAGATGCGGATAGCTTGAAGTGCCCTAAACTGCCAACCCATGGAACTATGGCACTCAGACACCATAGCAAGAGTAACCCACTTAGAGATCATCCACTGTCACACTGAGACCGTGCTGCCCACCTAGTGGCTCCTCCCAGCCGAGGACTGAGCATAGCAGAAGGAGTGATGTAAGGTGATGTGAGGCTCTTCCTGAGGGCAACATTAACCTGGGGACTTCCCCATGGCTGCTAGAATCCCAATCTGCTCTAAGTTGGTACCAAAGCTTTTCTTACTTCAGTCTTGGTCCTCACCCAATCAGACCCACATCTTCCGGCTTTGCAGCACCTGTCCATTATTCTCATTGGAACTGGGCTTGAGGACATCTAATCCATCTTACTGTCTGTTTCCCAGACAACTCAAACTAAAGCACATTCCTTTACCACAGAAATCTTCCCATCCCTGGACAACATGGACGCCTCTTCAGCTCCCATAAAGTTTCTGGGATGAACTCTGTGGAAACCGCTTTGAGGGAGAGGGAGAAACCTGTTGTTTCTAGTCTTCACCTCTAACATGCATCGATGCTTCGACTCATGATTGATGATGTTCCAGAGACAGGGTGCCAATCCACAAAGCCGTTAATGAATTTAGTGAGCTGCTTGGTACATGTCGCCATTCCTAAAACGCAGTCCGCACACTTCAGCTAAGTAGTTGATTATAAAGGCAATGAGTAAAAATCTCACCTCTTTCTAGCTAAACAACTTAATATTGTCTACTTCATCTAGATGTTGGGAATACTGTGTAATGTATGCTCCTTCTGCTTCCAGTTGGATTTAGAGGCCAGAGTTACACTTGCCCTTAGCCCAAAGGCTGTGAGTGACAAGGAGGCCGGGTTTAGACATGCTGTCTCAGCACCTTCATTCACTAGTCTGAGAAGCTGCCGAAGCTGCCGACTCTGAGCCCAGCATGTCACTCAAGAAGGCATCCTAACAGCGCTAAGCCCATGGAGCCGGTATGCTTGAAGCATTTACATCAGGCAGGGCTCTGAATAGAGCTTCAACAAGTCCAGAGAGAGGGCCAGATTGGACACTCAGAGTCCTGCAGCTGAGGCACAAACCTAGCGTCAGAAAACCATTCTCTTGACTTCTTGCTAGGCAGTAGTTAAACACAGCAGGCTGATCTGGAGACAGGTGGTGGCCATGTGACAGGTGGCCCTCATTAACCGGCCAGGGTTATATGATCCATCAAGCCTGGATGGACGTCAGCTAGCATTCAGTACGTGTGAGGGATGTGCCAGGGTCTGTTCTCAGCACTTGTCATGTTCCCTAATCCTCACCACATTTCTGGAGAGCTGGAGACAGGGCTATTATTGAGATCATTCCTATTGGAGAAGAGATGACTGGAGAAGACAAGATAATAAATTGTTTCTGATCATTCAGTGAGTAAGTGCCAGAGTTTTGTCTAGAACCCTGGTCCCTGGGGCAAAATCCCACATCTAATAACCCAGTCCTCTGGCTTTTCTCAGACTCCCCAAAGAGTTCTATATAGGTTGGGTTTGAGCAGAGACTGAAGACACAATCAATTGCACAGTGTGTTATTCCTAACACTCTGATGTCTTTGCAGTCCTCTGCTCTCTCATGGGATATTCTCTGACTGACTGAGGAGCCAACACAACATGCTGTTAGCAGCTGCACATTAAAGCCCAGTTCCAGTGGTGCTGAAAAATCAAGACAAAATTTCTAGATTTTTATTTTTATTTTCAATTTCTTTAGTTTTCTAGAATTTTAAGCATTTCACCCTTCCATGGTTTGGATGTTCCTAATAAAACTTATTTTAAAATTGAGAGTCTGTTGTGAGATTTTAAGAGGGTAGAAACACAGTCAGACTGGAAATTAGAGGCAGGAAATTTAGAGTTAAATGAGGCCATAATACTGGGTCCTAATCCTATAGTTCTATGATTTTATAGAGGATGAGCTTGATAACCAGATGTGGTGGGAGACGACTTTAATCCCAGCCGTGGGGAAGCAGAGACAGGCAGATCTCTGTGAGTTCGAGACCAGCTGGGTCTACAGCGTAAGTTCTAGGACAGCTAAGGCTGTTACACAGAGAAACCCTGTCTCAAGAAAAACAAACAAACAAGAAAATAAGCCTGAGCTCCGCTGCCTTGGGATTCTGCGGAGCTCTCACTATCAAGAAGTACGTCATGAGATGTGGCCACAGGATCTTGAACTTCCCAGCCTTTTGACCATGAGCTTGTGCAAATGCATTATGAATTTAAATATATATGTGTGTGTATATATATCTTACATTCTATAAAACTGGAACTTTTGCTGGACCTCTGGTCAGAGTTAATAATACACCTTGAGGTTACTTAGGACTTAAGGCTGCTGTCCTGCTGTGTACTCAGTGAATTTGTTTAGCCTTTAAGAGAAAAATGTAACAACCAACCTTATTTGCCTTGGATTATCCAAGTGATTAATTTTGACTACCAGAGCTAAAGTATACATGGAATCTTCTGTGTATTCTTCCATGTCCCTCACCTAAAGTAAAGCCTAGACGCTAACCCTAACCCTAAGACAGTTATCGCCAATTGTAACCGTCTATGGGACCCTGAGATGGACTAGACCTGACTGCAGCAAAGCCAGAAACAAGGTACTCCTGGAAAGATGTGCATTCTCTCCAGAGCGGCATAGCCAGCAATGCCTGCTGCTCATCACCTGCATGCCAGAATCTGAGAACTGGATGCTGAAATCCTGCCCAAGGTAGGACTGGATGCCTCCTCTTCCACTGGCTTTCAGCAGACCAACTCACTTTCCTTTTGGCGATATCTGTAGGCTTCCACAGCTGAGGCTTTGTGATGAGTACAATCAGGAATGTGTTTGGGGAAAGTGACCCTCACATTTCTACCCTGTACAGTGGAAAGGGGCCATAATGGCCGCGTATTGAAGTAGTCCTCGGGAGGAAGCAATGACTGATCTTGTGCTCAGTTTTTCTGAGTTTAGATCTGCTGACCTTACTTAACAGACATCCGCCCACATCAACATTTATAGTCTTACTGCGTGCTTATTCACCACCTGGGTTTCCCCCTCAACACTGGCTCTCAAGAAGAAACTTATTTGATCAGCCATCATCATCATCATCACCATCATTATCTGTGGTAGAAAAACTTTTTACAACAATTATCATTTGGTAATTTGGAACAGAACAAGGTCTCAGCCTTCAGACATCATTAGCCCAAAATTCCTGGCATTTCTCCCACCTTGGCCTCTGGAATTCCAGGATTTAGACAGGAGCTTCTGTAGAAAGTGCAGAAGAGATCTTTATGGTAAATGAGAAAGCAATACTGACCTTATGGTGCACATAGAAGCTATATTTCAGACTCACAACTCCACTTGAGAGACAATGTTTTCAAAGTACAGTGTTACTACCCATTTCAAATCCGTGTGTTCTGCTCCCTCATGGTTAAATAGAATTGAAAACGCTCAGGCAGTTTTTGTCCTTACTTGGCACCAACTTACTGTTCTTTCTTCTCATTACAGTTTCCTAAACAGCACAGTGGAACCATTGCTTAATTTGCACTGTGTTAGGTATTGAACGTAATGTAGTGATGACTCCAAGTGCAGTGTGGGACAAATGCAGGTACTTTATCATTTTGTGTAAGGGATTTGAGAGCATCATCAAATTTCAGAGAAGGCTGGAGCCAGTGCCACACAGACACTGGGCTATGGTGGCCCACACTGAACCCACACCCGCTCTTTGTCCCATACTTCGGATATGCGGGTCTGAGTGAGTGCAAGGGCGACAGCAGAAGTGGCTCTTTAGTGATCACTAAGCCCCGAGACTGAGCTGGGGATCTTGAGAAAAGTCACTCACCAAACAAAACCAGTAATGTTTCGATTGACTTAGCAGCAATTGCCCCCCCCTCCCCATCAGTGTGGCCTCCTCATGCTTTGTGAAGAACTGTAAAGAATATTGAAGACCACTCTGGTGTCAGAGTGAGACTTTACTAATGAGGAAAATAATTGACAAGAGGATCATGGAGATCAGAGGGTCCCTTGGAGTTCTACCGTGCCTAATAATAAAAATCCCAGTATGAGGGTCATGGAGGCTCAGGCCTTTTGTGGATAAAAGTTTGGGCCAGTCTACTGAGCAAGTGATCCCATCAGTCAAATGGTTGGCTAAAAAAGCAAGCATGTGGAATGGAAATAGATGAGGAAAAATTGCATAAAAAATAATACCTCCTAACCAGATGTAGATATGAATACCGTTACATTAATATGCATTTTCTTCCCTGCCATATCATGTATAGACATTTTTCAAAAACTCTTTTCTTGTCTCTTTCTCAACTAAAGGTGTGTTACCAGTAACCAAATTTAAAATGTAATTCTGTATAAGACTGTTGAGATTCGAACAGGAGAACCTGGGAAGTTGGCAAGATGCTTGCTGTATAGGCATGAGGACCCACATTTGATACACAGCACCTATGGAGAAATCCATGGTGGCATGGCTTGGACCCCAGTGTTGGAGAAGGAAGCAGGCAGGTCTTAGAGCTCACTGGCTAGCCCTTCTCACTGAGCTGATGAGCTCAGGTCCAGGCGAGAGACCCTCCCTCAAAAAACAAGATGGATGGCTTAGAAGGAACACTGCTGACCTCTGCATGCACCTTCCACACAGATATGCATGACCATATGCATGTACACAAAAATAATCATTGTTAGCAAGGCAGTGGTGGTGCACGTCTTTGATCCCAGCACTCAGGAGGCAGAGGCAGGCAGATCTCTGTGAGTTCAAGGCCAGCATGGCCCACAAAACTAGTTCCAGGACAGCCAGGGCTGTCACATAGAGAAACCCTGTCTCAAAAAAAACAATATAAATAAATAAATAATTGTTTTAGTTTCTAAAGTTCTTTATTTCAATTTAAATTTGTATTTATAATGTATAGGTGTTTTGCCTTTATGCATGCCTTTCTACTGAATGCAAGCCTGGTACCCACCAGCGCCAGAAGAGAGTATTAGATTCACTGAAACTGGAGTTACAGATGTTTGTGTGCTGCTGTGTGGGTGCTGGGAACTGAACCCTAGACCTCTGGAAGAATAGCCAGTGCTCTTAACTACTGTTCCAGCTCTCCAGCCCCACTCCCCAACTCAATAATTTTTTAAAAGTAATAAAATATAGAGGTTGGAGAGATGGTTCAAGGTTTCAGAACACTTACTTGCTGCTCTTGTAGGGCTCCTAAATTTGGTTCCCATTGTCCACATAACACAACACACAACTGCCAGCTCCAGAGGATCCAAGACACACGTCTGACCTCTGTGGATACTCATGTGCATGTTTACACATTCATACACAAATACTTTGAATCTTTTAAAAGTAATAAAACACATTAGCTTGATTTTCCTTTAAGCTTTTTGGCCTATGGCCTTCCACTGCAAGTACACACTTATTAGCAAGACTCATATGCCTAAGAAGAGAGAAAAATAACATCTGTTAGCTTAAAATGCAAAAAAAAAAATACTGTAAAGAAAAAAAGGGGTACTCATTCAAAGTCATAACAATAAAAATAGAGTGGTTTTTGCCTTTACCCATGATTTTATTTTTACAAAGAATTAGTATATTTATGTAATTTTCATAACACAAAACTGTGAGAAGACTATGCATGAATATTGATGCTATAGTTGGTAACACACAAAATGCTAAGCAAGGTGTGTTGGTGGGCAGTCGCAACCCTAGCCCCGAGAAGCTGAGGGATCTGGGTGGTAACTAATTAAAGGTCAGCCTGGGCTATAGAGCAAGACTCTATCTGAAGGAGGCCTAATCCAAACAAACAAACAAAAAAACCAAGCAAACAAAACATTGATTAATGAGGGCTGGAGAGATGGATCAACCAGGGATTAAGAGTACTGGCTGTTCTTCTAAAGGACCAAGGTTCAATTCTCAGTACCCGCATAGTGGCTCACAACTGTTGTAAACTCTTCTGGCCTCTGCAGTCCCCAGTACTCATTTGTACACACCCACATGCAGATACATACAACTATACGTGAATAAAAATAATTAAAAAACTGATTAAAGTATTTAGAAAGCCATTTAGAAATATTTATGTTGAGTTTTATATTTATCAATGTTGCAGGTTGAAGTTTTCAGAGTGGGCACTTATCATATTCTACTTAATAATTAAAACAATGGAGCAGTTCCCAAGTCTGCAGACAATAAATGCTGCCTCATCTTCTCCCAGGATTCCTCTCTGTTGATGTGAGTTTTTTGGGAGTCTTAATATGTTCAGATTTACCTTTCTCCTCAGCATGTATCTTCTCAAGGAACTACAGGGGGAAGAGAGAATTTCTTCAGTAGAAAGCCAAACAAAAGCTATACAGCCCTTTTGCTACAATACCCCAGCTTAAAAACTTCATTCTCACAGATTTCCTAATGCTAAACAAAATTTTTAGTTGACCCAACCTGCACCCGCCCAACTCAGCTGAGCAAAGGCTTATGCTGTGAAAGGTCTGGGATCTCTCTGGGTCACTATGGACAATGTATGGATACTGGTATATGTACATAAGAACATGTCCCCTGCATATGTGACTGGGTATATATACACAGAACATACATATATTATGGGTTAGAATCTTCACATGTATTTAAGTGACAGTATATAAATACATACACATAGATATATTTTGTATATATGTATGCCTACGCATATAATTTACATTTTAATTATTTTTTAAGTTTTCTTGAGATAGGGGCTCACTCTAAGGCCCAGGCTGGCCTTGAACTCACAGCAATCTTCCAGCTTCAACCTCTTGAGTCCTGGGATTACAACTGTTTGCCACATCTGACTTCATGTACTATAATGGGGGGTCTCTCTTTTAGATGAAATTTTATCAGTAAGACAGTAGCTATAGAATATAAGAAAAAAGGAAAAAAAATAGTGCAAGAGCCTGGGTGACAGGTATCCTCAGAAGGCTCAGAGGGACAAAAACAGGGGCAGCTCTCTCTGGAGTTGGAGCAGTGGAGATTACAGCAGTATGTCAGGGATGTTCCTGTCTGTCTGTCTGTGCGTCAACAGAATGAACCGAAGCAGCAGGGACAAACCTGAACGGAAGACGGAAGCTGTGACAGTGTAAATACTAAGGTGACACATATAACCCAGGCCTGGGAAGGTGGCCCAGGAGGAAGAATGCTTGCTACACATATGGATTTGAGTTACTGGCACCCACGGAAAAAGTCAGACATAGCCAGATATGGTTGTCATGCCTGTAACTCCATCATTGGGAAGGGGGACATTGGGAATAGGTGAAGCCCAGGAGCTCACCAGCCACCGTAGCCTCAACAGTGAGCTTCAAGGTGAGTGAGAGACCCTGTCTTGAGAGAGTAAAGCAAAGAGTGATAGACACCTCATGACCTCCTCTTGCCTCAGTGAGCCACACTTATACATATATAAAAAACCATAAAAATATTTTTGATATATTACAGTAACAGTATATATACATATACATGTTATACAATATATAGAATGTAATATATTACAATATATATGTTATACAATAACAGGCATGGTGGCATATACCTATAACCCCAGCACTGAGCTGGAAATAAAAGGTTCATGATCACAAAAAAACCCCAAAAAATCCATTCAAACCAAATAAAGGCATATCTACCATACTTATATGAGATACAAAAGTACATAAAATGTGCAGCATAAAATACTAATAAACATACTTTACATACTCTACATATAAATAAATAAACTTATGTGGACTTTATATGCAGATCAAGTCACTACTAATTATATGTATGTCAAACCCAGTATGTATAGAGTATATATAGAGAGGGAGTATAGAATAAATATAGCTAGTGGGTCTATCTCTCATGCTCGAAGCTAAAGGAGACATTCCATTGAACTCTATGATAGAGTGTTTTAATCCTAAATCTCTGTCTCATGCTCTAACCTCACCTAAAGCCTGGCTGGTTCTGAGCAATGTTCATTCTGCTCATTTATTTGACACTAAATATAAGCCACTGTTCGTTTCTCTTCCACTCAGGACACAGAAATCCAAGCCAGGTGTAGTGACATATACCTATAAGTCTAGTGCTTGGAGGGTAGAGCAGAGGGACCTGAAGGTCAGGACCAGCTTCAGGCACATAGTGATTTTAAGGCTAGCTTGGGCTACATAAGACCCTATCTCAAAACAATAACCATGGGGGTTGGGAGAGAGAAAGAAAGAAGATGAATGAAAGAATCCATTGTCTCACTCTAACAATATCTGAGTGCCTTTGGCCATTCTGTCCTCCGAGAGATGTGATGGTGGACTGGACACAGCCTGTTATTAGCTATGACTTTGGTCCTATGTCTATGTTCCCAGAGAGCTCAGAATGTCCTAGTAACAGGTTGTGCAAGGCATGTGCTCTGCACCTTGACTCCATTACTATGATTCCAAGGAGAATGCACTTTAGAGTAGCAGGAAGATTGACCCAAAAGGCTCTATCTGGAAAGTGATGATGAATTTGTTTGTTTTTCAAGACAGGATTTCTCTGTGTAACAACAATGACTGTCCTGGAACTCTTTTTGTAGACCAGGCTAGCCTCGAACTCAGAGACCCACCTGTCTCTACTTCCCGAGTGCTGAGATTAAAAGCGTGTGCCACCGCAGCTACCACCATGCTCATAACACTGAATTTTTATTTGACCACTCCTTCCTGAGGCTGGTAGATGCTGGGAGAGGACAATCTGGTTATGACAGGTATGTCTCATCCACGTTGTCTTCCTCGAAGCCCCCAGCAGGGTTCTTCACTCACCCTGGGCATCCTGTAACCTCTGCTTAGAATGAACTCCTTAAAGGCCCTGGTTCCATGCAGGCCTGCAAGCAGCTCCACCTACAAGAGCAGTTTAACAAAGAAATTGGTGGGAGTCTGAGACCCCTCACTGCAGGCACCTCCTTCTCACCCTGAGGTTCACCAGTTAAGGGATGAGGGCTTTCAAAGACATCTGACTTCACCGGCATGCCCATTGTTTCTTTCTTATGCTTGTATTAAGGATAAGCAACAAACTTGAGCAATTAAGAAGTTTTGACTTGGATTACCTAGAAACTAACTTGAGAGAATCTATCCACAACTTATAAATTTTAATTTTTTTTTACATTTACCTGGTGAATGGATCAAATGAGCCAACACAGCAGCCCCACGATTTACAGACCATAATTACCAAAAGCACAGCAGTCAACACAGACTTGCTTTGGTCCCAAAGCCCTAGAATAGTCAAGCACCCTTTTGGGTTTTTTCTTTACATTTAATTTATATATTGTGATTCAGCTCTCTAAGGTGATTTCACCATCCAAACCCAGTCAGTGAAAACTTTTGAGTTCTAACATGCTGTCATGGTGACTGACCCTACTAACACACTGTCATGGTGGCCGTCCCCTACTAACACACTGTCATGGGGCTATCCCCTACAAACACATGTCATGGTGGCTGTCCCCTACGAACACACTGTCATGGTGGCTGTCCCCTACGAACACACGACTGTAGCAGCACCTTCAGTGCACAGGTTAAGTCCTCTCCCAGGTATTATGGAAGAGTGATTTATCAACACCATTGTAGGATGGACATTGTGGAGCATACCTATCGCCCAGCACTTGGGAGGATCATGAGTTCTAGACCAGCTTGGACAACATATGCAAGACTATGCCTCCAAAAACATTACTGTAGAACAATTCTATCCTTTCGACGCCTCCCTGTGTCTAGATCTCCCAAAGAATAATTTTTACTATAATAATGATAGCAATCATATTGCCCAAATAGAAAAGATACTACTTCTTCATTAACTGACTATAAGCACTCTGACACCATAAATAGCTTTTGCTATCAGAATGAGATATCATGTTATAAATTAAATTCCCATACATTTGAGCACTCCTAAACCATGCACTCAGAAATTCTACTAAGTGTTATTTATATTATTTTGAAAGTTATTCAAGCATGTTGTACTTACAGATTAATGGCATACCTCATTCCTTAAAAAAAAAAAAAAAAAAAAACAGGTTTGTTTTTTCATACCCAGCCCTGGGAAACAGAAAATGACTACCCTCCATCTGTCTTAGCTTTCCAATCTTTAGAGCAGAATTATTGGCAATTACCAATGAAGCATCCACATTTGTACAGGATTTCACTTTTGCATGTGTTTCCCACTTAGTATCTGGAGATACTCTGGTCTGCCATAATTGAGAAGAGGTCCACCAATGTGCTCATCAGAGTCCTGTGGAGTGTGTGTCAACATCTCACTGTTTCCAGAGCGACAGCAATGACCTTTGCTCCATTAGATGCGTGTACACAAGAGACAGGCAAGCACACAGCTTATCTACAGTGGAGCAGGGGCACAGGTGGTGGTGTGACTTTGCTGCTCTGTCATCTCCAAGTGTTTAACTTTTATCCCCTTCTCTTAGAGATTCTAGTAATGAAATTTCCCAGGCGCAGTTTTGAATTCTTTGACAGTCATCTCTTGCTAACAGGAAGCAAGTTCCACACTTAGTTACCTGAGACTTCATGACATCACACCAGTTCTGAGCACTGTGGTGGTCCTGCCTGGTCACCTGCCCTTTAAATGGTTATTCATAGAACACGTTGTTCAAAATGGTAGTAGTGGGCTGAGGGTGGAGGTATACACCTTTAATCCCACCACTCAGGAGGCAAGAGGATCTCTGTGAGTTTGAGGCCAGCTTGGTCTATAGATGGAGTTCTAGGACAGCCAGGGCTACACTGTAAGACTCTGTCTCAAGAACAAAATGTTAGGAGTGCTGTCCCAGTTTAGAGGCACTGTGCTTACCATAAAGCCAGAATTCAAGTCCTGCTTATTATGTGCTCTCCACAGCTCATCTTGCCTTCCCTATGGCTGAATTTGATACATGAGCCCTGAGACTTTGGGAGAACCTCTGTGCTCAACCATGCAGTGACCATCTGTGGCTCAGACAACCGAATCTCAGCACATGTACAAACCTGTTCTAGAAGATGCTTTTTGAAGGTAGCATCTGGAGCTTTGTGTGAGATCTTGGGGTCGACCAAAGGTTCACCCACTCTTTGCTTCTTCCACAAGCTGGTTTTCAGATACCAGGCTCCATACCTCATCTTCACCCGCTTCGGCTTATGAGGGTTCTAGAGAAGGTAACATAGTTCCAGGATTGTTGGTTGGTGGTACTTGCTTTAAATTATGTGTATGTGTATCTACGTGTAGGTATGTACATATGAGGACTGGTGCTAAGGAGGCCAGAAGAGGGCATCAGTTTCTCTGGAAGTGGAGTTATCTGACAGAGGTGCTGGGAACCCAACTCGGGCTCTTGGGAAGAGCAGAGTCATTTCTCCAGCTCCTCTTACCCTCATTTAAACTATGGAATGGAAAGTGTGGGACATTCAGGAGTTACACAGTTTGTCTAAGACATCATATATGGTAGCTGATGGGGCGATCCCTCCTAGGGTTGGACTTAGCACACTCTTTTCAAGCACCCTGACCTCCTTCCCCCTTCTAGAACACAGCCATCACACTCCTGCATTGGTGCCTCATGCTCTTCCTGCATTTACCCAGGTTATGCTATTTCTGGTCCTATCTTCCCTGACTACCCAATATGAAAATCTCACAGCACACCTCGTCTTCGTTGCTCGCCTTGGTTTTCAGAGCAGCCCTGGTCACTGTCTGGTGTCTATGTCTATTTTCGTTGTCTGCGTCTCTTTGTGCCCCTGGAATACAAGCTCGGGAGGCTGTTCTCCACTGTATCTCCCCAGCATCTGGGACACTTAGGACATAGCAGATGCTCTGTAAATATTTGCTGGGTTACAGTGCTGTTTCTTAACTCTGCCACTATTGACATTTGGGATTTGATCATTCTTTGCTGAGGTGAGGTGGTTGGCCTCTCCACACATGCTAGGATGTTTAACTGTGTTCCAGGTCTCTATCTGTGAGATGCTAGTGGCGCTAACCCCCTCCCCGCCCCGTTCTAACCCCTGGGTTAGAACAACTCAAAATACCATCTGCAAACATTGCCAAATATTCTTGGGGGGAGGGGAAGGGGTACAAAACCTCCCTCAGCTAAGAATCACTGAATTAAAAGAGGGGAAACTGAGGGTGGGGTAAGAATGGGGGAAGAAATGAAACCCAACCCAACAACAGAAGTTGTTAATTTCCTCATGATGGATTGTCCATGGTTCAGCACAGGCATAATTTCTACTTTGAGCCTTTATCGGAACTGCCCACACCATATACTTGTTAAATTGATCATTTCTTCTTACGTGTGTACACATAAGACATCACTCTGGTGCAGTTAATCATTTGCCTCTTGACTTTGCTTGACTATATATCCTGAGAGCATGAAGCAGGCCCCAGTTCTCTGTCATGTGACACCAACACCTTTGAACGCACAGATGCTCAGAAACCTTTGTTGAATGAAGAAATAAGCAGATGGATGAATTGGTAAATAGAAAGAAGAGAAAACTGGAAAAATAAGGGCACATGGTGCTGTTAAGGATGGAAAGTTGGAATATAATAATCTCAACCAATGGACCTAGAAGAAAAAAATCTATAGCAAAACTTGACATATGCCTCATGAAAAAGGAGCTAGAGCTCCACACAGGGAAACAGGGACTTGAGACAGACAAAGACATGAGCAGAGCTAAGGTGATTTTAAGGAGGATGGGAGGCCGGAGTACAGCACTCTATGTGGGGCGGAAAACTAAAGAAGGCGCTTGCATGTCTAGAATACATCTGATTTCTTCTCCTACTTTCCACATTTGGAACACAGAAAAAAAAAATAACAATAGTCTGCAAGATTGCTGGGCCTCAGTAACCAGGACAGTGATCCCTGATAATAGTCTGCAAGATGCTGGGCCTCAGTAACCAGGACAGTGATCCCTGATAATAGTCTGCAAGATGCTGGGCCTCAGTAACCAGGACAGTGATCCCTGATGATAGTCTGCAAGATGCTGGGCCTCAGTAACCAGGACAGTGATCCCCGGGAGAAAAAGGACAAACAAAATAAGTGTCATAATTGCATGACTGCAGAGAAAGGATCCCTAGGGCATGTGCGGATGGGGAGCCCAGAGCAGCCCAAAGGACTCTCCAGATTGAGGAAACAGAGGAATAGAGAGTCCAGGGAGAGCAAGGCAGGCAGAAGAAGCTCATAATGGGCTGCAGAGGGCAGGGGTGAGGTGGGAGGGGGGCTGTCCCCTCTCCCACACATGCACAGGAAACCACCTAAGATCAAGGAAAGAGCCAGCTCAATGCACTAGAGGAAGGTGCCGGGTAGTCACACAGGGCTGGGTCAGTAGCCTTTCCCTTCTGGAAGACTTAAGTGTCCGCAGGACCCCCAGGAAGAACACACTTAAGCTCTTGCTCTACTATAAAATAATTAGCCCAAGGCTGACCATCACTTTGTTGTTTCTAAAGAAATCTTAACAGCAAGACCCCAAACCACACTTCTCCAAGTAACTCGATTGTATACCAAAACAAATTTCAAAAATATTTATAAAGCTGCTTAGTATCCAAAACACCCATTACAGTGAAATCCACAATACCTAGCATCCACTCCCAAAACCACCAGACATGAATGGTGCAGGAAAACATAGTCTATCCTGAGGACAGAAACTAGTTCATGGGAACTAACACAGCAGAGAGGGGCTTTCATGAAGAGACATCAGAGCAGCTTCTGAAGCAGGATCTCATGTGTCCCAAAAGATTAAGTAGAGGAAAGCAGACGGACAACAGAGGTCTGCACATAAAGATTGTAATCATGAGACAAAACCACAAACATTTCAGAAAAAAAAAATCACAGAATTTAAAGATCGGCCAGCAGAAAAAAACATAAACAAAGGAGAAACTCACTGGACAGAAGCATTGAGCTGAGACAGCTCCACGCCTCTTTACGTACGATTCAAATGCAGGGGAAAGACTGACAAGCCAAGAACAGGCTTGCAGAACTTATGGCCAAAATTTTTCCAAGGTTCATGAAAGAAGAACATTGCACACATGTGTGAAAATGCCAAAAACACATCTGTTATTTTATACAAATAATATATACTAATTATTTTAAAACCCTAAAAATGTTTTATGAAGATTATAAGTCCAGATGAAAGAGGCTCAGTGAACCCCTAGCATAGCAGGTCTAAAGAGAAAGGTGTGTGCGTGTGCGCATGTTCAAAAACATTGAAACATTCAGAACAGGTCGAGCATCTCATAAGATTCATCAGAAATAATTCCGTTGAGATGGTGGAGCAACCGCTTTACAAGACTGAAAGAAAAGCAAAAACTGTGAACCCAAAATTCTGTACCCCAAAATACTCTGTGTGTGTGTGTGTGCATGTGTGTGAGGGGAAGTGTATCCGCTTCTGCACACAGGTGCAGGGCAGAGAGACAGCTCTGAGCCAGTCCTTACTTTTTGTTCTTTGAGTAAGGGTCTCTTTGTTGTTCCCTGCTGAGATGCCAGGCTATCTGGCTCTGAGTTTCTGGGAATCGCCCTAACCCCTGATGCCACCATGTCACCACAGGAGAGCTGATGTCTCAGACTTGTGCTGCTGTGCCTGGCTTTATGTGGGTCCTAGAAACTTAAACTCAGCTCATTGTTTACCTAGTCAGCCATCTCCTAGCCAGCCATCTCCTCATCCTGATAGAAGTCTTTAAAATCTCATACATTTGATTGTTTTTCTCTTCGGAGAACTATATGGGAAAACGCATGAAGAAAAAAATTACAGGCAATTCAGAGCTAATTAGAGATAATGTGCTGTTTTTGACTGAGAGAAGACACTCCCCCATTGAACCCAGACACATAAGTCTGTTGTTCACTCACACAATGAAGCGAGGAGTATGTTTATTTGTGCTGGCAATTGAGCAGAAAGTTAAAAACAAAGACCATGTTAAAAGTTAAAAGTGTCATGGCTCTGCATGATGCTTCTCTTCATAATCCTGCTATAATTCTCCTGCTGCACTTCCTTCCTGAGCCTGTAGCAACATTTGTTTGTGTTTGGCAAGAATGTGATGGAGAAGGGTGCTGTGGGGTGGAGAGATACTCAGAGAGGAAAAGAACTCACTGCTCTTCCAGAAGACTGAGGTTCATTCCAGCACCCACTGTGTTCTCTCAAGGAAGGTTGGCCATCCATGAGGGCTTTGTCCTGCGGAAGGATGACATGGATTTATAACCATCTGTAATCCCAGCTCCAGGGGATCCAAGGCTTCTGGCCTCTACAGGTACCTGCCCTCATGTGCATCTGTCTATGTATACACACACACACACACACACACACACACACACTCCTAAAAATAATTTTTAAAAATTCTTAACAAAAATATATGGCCAATTCAATTCAAATAAGAATTCTTTGGGTATAAAATTAGCAGTATACACAATCATTATTGTATTACTCTTGTTTATAAATAATAAGCACTCAAAATAAATAATAATAGATGCTAGTTTTAACATAGGAAACACCAAAAAAAAAAAGACTCTCTAAAAGTGGGTGGTCAGTAAAAATTCCAAATGATATGTCTTCTTCATATAAATCACTCTCATAGATATTAAATATTAATCTTCTTATCAAATATTTATTAAACATGATAACATTCTGAGAGGTCTACTTTAAAAGGCCAGTGTCCCAGAGGACCAGAATTCAAGAACACTTAAAGCTTTGACATAACTCAGCTTCTTTAGATTTTCGGCTTGTTTTTCTGCAGTCACCTGTGTTCTCTGGAGCTGCTTCTCACTGTCTGGTTTACGGCACAATTCTGCCTCCTGCAGTTGACTCAGTCCAGACCGCTTTTTCAGCTCAGCTACCTGTTTTCGCCTTGTTGCATGACATGCATCCCCGCTGCGTCTGGTCTGATACGCCATGTCAAATTGCTGCAGGATGAGCTCTTCATCGATGGGCGAACTACCCTGCAAGAACACTGCGATGCATAAATGGAGGGCAGGTGGCCAGGAGCGCCCTGCTTCTTCCCTTCATCTCAGAAAGTGTCAACCACTGTTGGGGGGGGGTGCAGGGAGTTTGGAAGAAAAGACAATGCTCCAGGAGCATTCGTTGGAGACCTAAGTACCTAGAGACCCAATAGCTTTGGCAATCTAATAGACCACTTAGGACTCTCAGGAAGCTATGAGTGCCCTGGGAAATACCGTCTGACTAAAAGTAAATTTCTCCAGCATTTTGTAACAATGACATTCCTAGAGTATTTTCCAAAAGCATCTTTAAAAAAATGTGTATGTTGCTATAGATCTATGCCACGTGTGTGCAGATGTCCTCAAAGGCCAGCAGAGGGCGCCATATGCCCTGCAGCAGAAGCTGTGGGCAGTTGTGAGCTGCTGTGTGGGTGCTGGGAAATGAACCTAGGTCCTTTTAGCCATGGAGCCCTCTGTCCAGGCTCTCTTAAGCGAGATTCCCTCTCCATGGCCCAGATGAAAGAGGCCATTTCAATGATATTGTGTTTTCAGAGTAGCCCTGTCCTTTCCTGACCCCCCCCCCGCCCCCAGCCACTCAGTTGGTAGGGGTGCAAATGGACACATTGAACGGTTCATCAGAGTGATCGCTGTCCTGTGATATGACCTAGCACTGAAAGCTAGAATCAGAAGAATTCCACTTTGGGAGATAAAAATTGGGAAACAGAGGATGATTTGGAGTTGGAGATGAAGTAGCAGAATCATGAAATAGCCAGAGCCTTAAAGGGACACACCAGGGTCAGAACGAGGCTGGGAGGATAATGAGAAGACACTGAGCAAGTGCAACCAGTGAAAGACATCGATACAAGGAGAATTTAGGGACATAGAAGACTCTGGTCATTGAGACTGGAAACACAGCACGCAGCAGAGTAGCTGAAGTGTTGGTCTCAGGGCTGATATTGTGGGTGTTTTCTTTTTCCCCAGTATACAAAGAACTTTATTGACTTTTGTCTCTTCAAATACTCCCAGGCTTCTTCAGCTTAGATTGTAAGCCGACACTGAAGGAGCTGCCTGCACTGGGGGACGCCTCAGCTGGCAAGTGTCTGCTAAGACACAGGCATGCAGATTTGAGTCCCCAGAACCCATGTAGAGCCGGGTTTGCCTGAGCGCGCATGTAATCCCAGCGTGGGCTGACAGGGGGAGCCCTGGGGCTTGCCGGCTTCCTAGCCCAGGCTAATAGGCAAACTCCAGGCCAGTGAGAGACCTGTCTCAAGTAAGATTGTGTTTGGCATCTGAGGAGCAGCATTTGAGATTGTTCTTGGGCATTCATGTGTATACACACACACACACACAAACACCACACACACACATATACCACACACACACCACACACACACAGCCCATGGATTGTCCTTTAAGGAGCCCTAAAGTTTGGGGTTTGTTTTTGTCTCATCTGCCATAGCCGTTCCATGACCCCATCTTCCTCCCTCTCCAGTGCAAACTTGTGTGACGTCTGGTGTTTTCCCTGGATCGTGATTGTTTCTTTCATCTTCTTAGGGAGGGCACTGGACTGCAGATGAGGGCTGGGGTGGTGCTCAAGGGTCTTGAGTAGAAAGCTGTGATTCAGCTCTCATCGGCAAGTGGATGGACAGTAGGAGCGACAGCGAATGGGATGCTGGGCCACTTCTTCCTGAAGTCAGGAAACAGGACCAGCACGAGGGCTCCTGGGAAAATGGCTGATGACTATGATTCTCTAAATCCTTACACAGGTTGATGGAGAGAAGAGACTCCACAAGGTTGTCCTCTGACCACTTCATTCTCATTGTGACATGCACACATCCACACCACACACAGTAATGATGGTGATGGTGGTGGTGGTGAGATACTCTAAAGACAGACACCGACGTCTGTGCTCTGTAAGGAAAGCTCTATGCAGCCGTCTCTAAGATGTTCCCTAAGGATTCTTCTATTTCCCACTCAGGCGGCGGAATCTCCAGCAGTAGGAATGAGAGGAGTGGAAGCACTCCGTGCTGTGCAGCCAGATTATGGACAAGCAGTGTTGTGGGCAGCAGGCAGTAGACATCATCTCCTTAATTAATTCTGACACAGGCACATGGCCCATGCATTGACAGGAAGCCCTGCATTCGGCCCTGTTGGAAACGGGCTCTCTTTCCCCACCAGGCCTCACACCGCTACAATGCAAGCTTAATTAAGTTTGGTGATGATTTCTGGCATCTCTTCCAAGGAACCTTGATAGTAAAGTCACAGAGAGGGGTCAGCAAGACTCGAGGACAGCGCCTAAAAGCAGCTTAGCACCTAGATCTCTCACTGTGCCTCGGTCTCCTAGAGCTTCTGGGTAATTCTCCTTTCGACCCATCAGGTTATATTTGGGTCCTGAGGATAGTAACTTGCGAATGGAATAGCACTAGATAGATACATTGAGTAAGGCTGGCAATATGGCGAGCTGGTAAAGGTGCTGGCCAGCAAGTCTGATGAGCTGAGAACTCGGGACCCACAAGGTAGAACCAACTCTTACACATTGTCCTCTGTCACTGTGACTTATGCACAAGCACACACACACACACAGAGAGAGAGAGAGAGAGAGAGAGAGAGAGAGAGAGAGATAAACAAACAAATAAATGCAATAAATTTGTATATACTTTGACTAAAAGTTACCAATGCATAAAAAAATCTGAGAGGGTTATAATACTGGGATATCTTAAATCTGGGGGAAACATCAAGAAATTAAACACTCTGCAGAGAGTTGGGACGAGCATCACTAACTGGAGCTCTTGAAGGCCAGGCAAGGCCTGATGATCACAGCAGAAATCTCTGCCATTTAGAAAAGCATCTGTGTAGCTTACAAGCTCTCACAGCCAAGTATGTCTGGGAGTGTAAACTGAAGCAGAAATGAGGGATGGAGAAGTGTCATGTTACTAATGCGGGAACATCCATCATGCAAGATAGAAGTAGCACTATTTAAATTAGCTCTGAGGCTTACAGACTTTTCAGAAGTTTTCTGTTTCCAAAACTGCCTGCTGTTGAATACTGTATAGACTAATTATAGTGGACTGGCTGTCGATTTGAGAGTTTGATTCTAACAGTATTCACCAGAAGCGACTTTGACCTTGCAGGGTTCCTTCAACACTAAAGTCTGAGCCCAGGGCTTCCCTCGGCACCAAGTGGAGCGTCACACACTGAGCTCGGCTCTCAACAGAACCTTTAGGGGTCAGGGCTAACTTACACGAGCCTCCACCCAGTCGCAGAAGTCTCGAACTTCTCTGCGTACATTGTCATGGAGGACACTGTCTTTACTGAGCAAATTTGCTTGGCTTGGCTTTTCTTTACAAAGCCACTGGCCTGAATGTGACACCGGCATCTTCTTGGGTCTAAAGACAATGAGATCATCGAAGAATTAAAGATGAGGATTAATGAACTCAAGGGAATCTTAACCAGTATCACTGGGAAATGAGGCCAGACCTCTCAAGGTCTTTCAAAGGTCACATGGATCATAACTTACAGACCACATTCCCCTCACCAGTGCTAGACAGACAAGTATGTCCAGGCTCATCATACTGATTCAAACCTAAGACATTAGATCCAATGTCATGTTGGCGTTTACAGTTATGAGTACCACACAGTAATACATGTGCCATGTGGAAGCCACTACACTTGAAGTTGACATGTAATCTTAAGAAACAGAGAATCATTGGCAATGCCCTTTTTCTCCTCCCCCCCCACCCTCGCACACCCACCCCTCTGATAATTAGTTTATCAATGTCTGGTAGATTTTAGCTGTCTACGTATCTGTTCTATCATGAAAGGCTCTCACTGGTGTTTAGCTCTTGTATGGAGCCTCCCAATCCCAAGTCCTTTATTTAAATCAGGCCAATGGCTCATTGCCAAATATGTCTGCGTGTCAAATGCAGTCACCCATCATTTAACTCATAAGACCGAGAACTGCTATAGAGGATGACATGAAGCCTTGGCTCCTCCCTCCTGGACCTCATAAATCCGTAGATTACAGTCCCATACCGTGGAATTCTGTTTATCTGGTCCCAGAGATTAAGCCCAAGACTTTGTGTGCACTTTTAACAACTGAGCTACAACCCCTCACTTGCATGCCCCTTCCTGAGGGAGGCATTCCCACAAGATGGTCCCTGAACCTACCCTTGTCTTCAGATATCAGCGTATTAACTTGTCTTCTGTTCAGTTAAGAAATCGTTCTTAGGCACCAAATATGTGCTGGAGATTAAACATTAGGAATCAGTATTTAACTGTAAATATAATCAAAATCCCTGTCTTCACGTGCCTTCAACTGAGCGAGATGGACAGATTGAATAGGGCAGACAAACGTATGCCAGATGCTCACGAATGACATAAAGAAAAAGTAAATGGGGGATAGGGCTGGAGAGGGGTGCAGGAAAGTGACTCATTCCCACAGAGAAATTCTCTCTGCTAAACCACACTGAGCACAGACTCAGAAGAAGAATGCACTGGACCACCTACATAGCAAAGCGGGCAGAGGCCTTGGTGTGGATGTAGCACATGGGCAGACCAGTGCGACTTTATAGTCTGTGCCGGGAGGCACCCGGGGAAGACTGGGCAACGTCTGTCACTCAGGAGTGTAAGAGGACCTGTTTAAGCTCTGTGACAAGTAGGCTTCAGGACTAGGGAAACAGTTCGGCAGTTGAAAGCACCTTTGGCCAGGCTTCACATCCTGAGTCTGTCCCCAGGACCCACTAGGGAGAAGGAGAGAACCCCTACCAACTGTCCTTGGACCACCAAGTGTACACTGGCACACACATAACCCACACCAACTAAAATAAATTAAAATTTCATTGTTGTAATTTTAAAAAGAGGGGAATGTGTTGGGGCAATGTCTCTATGGGCAAAGCACTTGCTGCAGAAGTTCAAATCTTCAGAAAGCACACAGATCCCAGCACTCTCACACGGAGGGAGGAGACAGATGCAGGAGACTCCCACGCCAGCTGCAAACAATCCATAGACCCTGCCTGAAACGGGATAGAAGGTACGGACCCACACCCAAGGTTGTCCTTTGAGATATGTGTCTGCCTTGGCATGCCGGGCCATCCCTATATCAGAGAGAGAGAGAGAGAGAGAGAGAGAGAGAGAGAGAGAGAGAGAGAGAGAGAGAGAGAGGATGAATGAATGAATGAATGAGGGGGTTAGTTAGACTTAGAGACCACGACACCAGTTGTCTCAGTACCCTTGGAGCAATCTAGTCTGGTGCTTTCTCTGTGCCCTTGATGACAGTGTCATAGTCAGGAAACACTTGTTTAGTAACTGTTAGGGCTTGAATGGGAAACAACCCCAGAAGCTCAGATTCTTAATACTTGGTCACTAACTAGAACTGTTTCAATTATGGAACTTCTGGAAAGAAGGTAAAAGAAACTGTTGGGGGCAGAGCTGGAGGGTTATAGCCTGACTCTGCTTCTGACCCAAGCTCTCTATTTCCTGTTGGGCTTCAGGTGCTTCAGGTGCGGGCAGCTGGAGCCCATTCCTGTTGCCTTGGCTATGAGTCTGCTCTACCCCCATATCTTCCCTGCCATGATGGACTGACTGTACCCTCTCAAACTGTAAGCTAAAATAAATCTTTTCTCCCTCACACAGCTGCTGAGGGTATTTTGTCAGAGCAAGGGGCAAAGTTACAGCTGTGGTAGCATTGGTGGCAATGTGACATTAACCCAGGGCAAGGTTAGTGGAGTTTGGTGCCACTTAAGCAGAAGCCTGAGTACTGTGGAATCACAAGAAAAGTGAGTTTGGATGCCTCCTTCATGGGCTTTTCTCAGGAAAAGGATATCTGGGCAAGGGAACTTGTTTTTAAGAGGACTGGTGTCACCCCATGTTCTGGAAGAGTCACAGAGGCCCCTAAAGAAATCAGGTGCTAATCCTCGGAGCTTTGGTACTCTACTTTGAAAGAGTCTTTTCAGGTGTGATTCACCACACTCCTGAGACCGGGAGATTATCCTGGATTATCGTACTGGGTCATGCACACCATCACAGGTGTCCCTGAAGGACGGAGGCAGAGGCAGGAAAATCTGACACTCAACAAGAGCGAGCCATGTGAGGACTCCAGGCAGAGCATGAAGCTGCTGGTCTTGAAGTGTGGAGCAGTGTGGTCACGAGTCACAGAACACAAGCAGCCTCCAGGGACGGGAGAAGGTGAGGAACAAATCTCCTGGCAGCCTCTGGAGAGACCTCAGCCCTGCTGACCTTTGATTTCAGCTGTGATAGTCATTTCAGACTGTAGACTTTAGAGCTGTTGTTAAATGTAATAAAAAAAAAAATCCCCATTGTTAAAGCCGCTAAGTTTGTGTTAAAAATTTCATAGCAGCCAAAGGAACAGCTCACTTCTATGGAATGATGTGCTAACAAATGAATATATTACTGCTGGACTTACTCCAAGTGAGTGGGTAACCAACTCTCAGCTGTCGGCGATGGCTTACTTCCTTTAGAGCAGTGATCCCCAACCTGTGGGTTGGGACTTCTTTGGAGGACTCACATATCAGATAATTATTTCTGATAAATTACAGTTATAAAGTAGCAATAAAATAATTTTATGATTGGAGGTTACTATAGTATGAAGAACCATATTAAAGGGTCACAACATAAGGAAGGTTGAGAACCATTTGCCTTAGTGATTTTTCAGGGTTCACCATGTAAATTGCCCAAAGTGAAAGATCCTGCCTTTATTGTCTTACTATAGCGTACGTACATTATATCTCTACATACTATGTTCTTTGCTTCCGCATCCAGGTACTGAGCAAGTTGAAAGACAATATAAACAGTGAAGACAAAAGCCAAAACATTACTTTTATAACAAGCAGCTGCCATATTTGAGGGTGTGGCTTTTGGTCCAAGAGGACTTGTTTATTGAAGGCCATAAACTGGCACACTCTCCCACCCAGTCCCTACCATAGATGACCTTCCCTCCAGCACAGAGAGGGAGAACTTGGCTTCCCATGGGTCCTCTTCTTCTCTAGTCGGGGAAGAGGAGTGGGGTCAGCTGTTCTCCCTAGCTATACCAGAGAGCAAGAAATGCAACAACAGTGTCCTTGTCACCCGAGGTCTCTAGGTCACCCTACTCCTCAGCACCCACTGGTGAGCTCATCCAGATTCAGAAGAAAACGTGTCTCATCCTAAATCTATGTCGATACTTACTTATGTCAACATTATTAAATAATGTGGGATCGGGGGAGCAAAGGTGTGATACAAAACAGTTTCTATTAAGTTTCAAGCTTTGGAAAGTTTCAGAGAAGGTAGCGATATGGGCATGGTTTATTCAAAGATGAGCAGGACTTCCAAACAGAGGATTTTATAATTGCTTTAGATGACAAGCATGTGGCCAGGTGTGGTGGCCCAAGCCTGTAATCCAGCACTCTGGAAGTTGAGACAGGAAGATGAAGAATTTCAGGCCAGCCTGGGTTACCTGAAACCTGTATCAAAATAGAAAAAATGACTGGCGAGTTCATCATTCCTACGTTATACATACATGCACACATGTGCACATGATTATCCAGTCACTGGCCTGCCATGTTGAATAAGGTCACTTCATTAGGCTTTTGCCATCATCTAGATGGTGCCCATGTGTATTCACCCCCCCGAGCCGCGACTTGCCTTCCTCCACAAGACTTTATAACCCTTGCTTCTTTAAAAGTATTCTCGATACCCAGGTATGGTGGCGCGGATCTAAAAATCCAAGCCTTGAGAAATGCAGGCAGGAAGATCAGCATTCTAGGTCATCCATAGCATCATAATGAGTTGGAGGTCAGTCTGACTTAAATGAGACTGAGAGGTTTTGTTTTAACTAACAAAACGAAAACCCAAATGAACAAAATTATTCCAAACATGAAAAAGTCATTCTAGAATGTTCGTTAGGGAAAAGACATCAACATTATACTTACAGGGATACTTGAGAAGAACATTTTTCTACAAGCTTTGTGGGTCCCTTTTTTAATTTCCTGGTATCCTGACAATAAGCCCATGTGTCCTCCAGATTCCTCTCAGGGTTGAGCACCTCCAGCACCTGCATTAAGAGCTACAAAGAGGAAGCAGAGTTGGGGTAGGGGGGGGGAAGACTGCAGCAATGGGAACCCCAATTCTATAACAAAATGCACCCCGTTGCTTTTCTGATTGATGTTTCTTTTCAAATATGTTAATCCAGCCTTGCATTGGGTGTTGAAGAATATTATTTTAAGCTGTGTTACTTTTGTTTATGTTGCATTTGTTTAACTCTGTGAAGCTGTGTCACGGGGCCTGTCTAAACCACCTGATGGTCTAATAAAGAGCTTAATGGCTGAAAATGAGGCAGGAGAAAAAGGCAAGGCTGGCAGACAGAGAGGATATATAGAGGGAGAAATCTGGAAGAAAGGAACAAGGACCTAAAGGAGGAGGAGAATGCAAGAGGCCAACCACCCAGCTATACAACCAGCAATGGAGTAAGAAAGAAAGACAAACAGAAATGGAAAAAGGTAATAGCCCAGAGGCAAAAGGTAGAAGGGTTAATTTAAGTTAAGGAACGATGGCAAGATACAAGCCAAGCTAAGGCTGAGCATTTAGAATTAAGAATAAGCCTCCATGTGTGATTTATTTGGGAGCTTGGTGGTGGGCCCCCCAAAGAGCAAAAACAAACAAGTGAGTACTACATTTCAGGCTGTCTGTCACCTGAACATAGGGTGCTAAGTTTATGTTGTAGTCCCAATATGCTGCAGGTTGTCTGTCACCCAGACACTGGGTGTGCAGGCTGTGTTATGGTTCCATCGTCTCTAAACAAAATAAGGCTGTGAGCTTCCTCCAGGCTCCAGCTTGTAGTATCTCTGTTGGACTTTTGTGGTTCTTGATGGCTGGCGTGTCTGGCATCTCTCATGCCTCCTATGAATATGGTGTCTACATTTTCCCTTGAAGAAACACCTCATGTGATATGGGGAATAGCACAGCCAATAAAGTGCTTGCTCTGATAGCTGGAGAATCTGAGTTCCACCCCCAGAACTCATGTTAAAAAAAAAAAATCTGGGTGTGGTGCATGCTTGTAATCTTAGGGCTAAGGTGACAGAGATTTGTCAGTTATCCAATTCAGTGAACCTCGGGCCAGCAAGAAACATTGTATCAATAAAATAATGGTCAGCACCCAAGGAACAACAGATGAGGTTGTTTTCTGCCTCTAGTACACAGGCCAACATGTACACACATATCTCCACACATGCATGACTCCCCACACAAACACACACACACACACACACACACACAGAGCACCGCCATCCACTGGGTCCTAGTTGAGCTGACCGCTCCACTCTTGAAGGACACCAGAGCCACAGTGAGTAGGGATGCAACAGGCTGTGACTCAGTCCCACAGAAACTAGACCGTGGGACTGGATTTTTCTGGGGTTACACAAAAAAAGAAGTGTCATTTCTTTGCTGCAGTTGTGAGGTCAGCTAAATTGGAGATGCAGACCGCTGGCTCAGCACCGGAAGAAGATGCCGCCTGCTTCAAAACAAAGCTTATATATTGCAAGAGTTCTATTTAGTACAGAATAAAACCCGGAGTCAGATATTGGAGAAAGGCTGAAATACCAGAGAGATAGGGAATAAACCACAGCCAATTCTTACCCAGCCAACTCCTCATGCTGATCAGGGTAGGTCCTATCTCCAGGAGTTCTCTGACTGGGTACGCAGGCAAAAGGAACAATATCTGCCTTCTCCTCCTATCTTTCTTCTCCTGCCCAGATATTTCAGTTCCTTGGTTCAACTTTCCTAGTACTAAGATTAAAGGTGAGTGCTGCCACTGCCTGGCTTTGCTTGACCTTAAACTCACAGAGATTCAGAGGATCTCAGCCTCACAAGTGATGGGATTAAAAGGCATGGGTCATTATTTTCACAGGCTTGGCTCTGTGGGTGGCTCTGTTCTCTGATATTCTGGGCTATTTTTATTAAACATGCAATATATCCCCATACTAATGAAAGCTAGTTGAGGAAGTCAGACAGGGAAATGAGAGTCACACTCCCGTGACACGGCAATGTGCCATGAGACCTCTTTTTCTGAGACTCAGACTTGTTGGCTTACAGGACCCCGTAAGGAAAACGCCATGTAGAAAAATTGCTGATGAGAAATTTCAGCTGGAATAAGGGAAGAGAAGTGGGTTGCGAATCTGGGAAATCAGAAGAAAGACTAGAGGCCTCCAGGCCAGGCAGGGGCGTGGCTTCACAGGGGGGGAGGGGGCTGGAGCAAGGGAGTGCTGCACCTACACTGGCCCATTTAGCCCTGGACAGGCCGCAGGGGTGCGGGTGGAGAGAGCTCCTGCTCACCCCCTGCCTCACCCAGTCTGCCTTCTTCCTTAGATCTCACACAGCCCAGGATTTGTTGAAGGCTATGGTGGTCAACTAAGAAACCATTTCTAGGCTCTCTAGCAGGTACAGGAGATCAAAGAGGAAACAGTTCCCAGGAAAGCTATCAGAAAGACAGCCATTTCTTCCTTCTCCGAAAGACAAACTTGGTGCCATTTTGAGATATGAAAACAGGGTAAATGTGCTGAGGGCTATGAAGATGAAGCAACCCTAGACAATGGTGACACAGCAGAGTTCCTGTTCATGCCTGGCCCGGACATTGGGGTGGGTCCGCTCCCCCCCCAACACACACACACTCTCTCTCTCCCTCTCCTTCTCCTTCTCCCTCTCTCTCCCTCTCCCCCTCTCTCTTTCTCTCCACCCCCCCCCCGCTTTTCTCCCCTCCCTCATGGCCTTCAGATTCTCTGTCCATTTGTTATTGAGTTCTTAAAGAGACTTCTTTGCCCCAGGCTAAACAGATATAAGTAAGTCTGGACAATTCTCTGCACATGGCTTCCTATATCTAGGAAGTCTCAAGGCAAAGTCAACTGAGAGAGGGAGAGCCGGAAGTGCCTGTGTCGGACACTCTGGTGAGCTGAATGACTGCAAGGAAGCAAAGGAAACAGCTGTGTGTCCCACTATTTGTGTTTCCTCAGCAGAAAAAGGGAGGTTGCCCTGAGCTGGTTTAGAACCTTCACCAGGGGGTACAACCTCCTCTCATTAACATGCACTCCAGGCCCCTCCAGGAGGTCCCTCCTCAAGCCCAGACAGATCACCTCAGCAGGCAAAGCCTCCAGATGGGGGTAGAAAGCCAAGGGATGCGGGGCCATGCTGTCTTCCACATCCTCTAGGAATGCCTTCTTAGCTTGTGAAAGCTTGAACAACTGGGCTGTCCCCTTGGGTAGTCCATTGCGCCGCTCCTTGGGAGTAGCTTGGGGAAGTCTATGATGAATGTGAGGCAGAGAATCATCCTTGGGATGCTGGTGTGCGGGGCAGCCCTTCCTGAAGTCACCCAGCTCCTCTTTCACAAATACCCAGCACTGGCTGTTCAAGGATCCTGGGAACTTCAGGTTCTTTTGCTTTGTGAAACATTTGGAAGGGAGGTTCTGCAGGTACCTAAAAGACAACAAGGAGCCAGGTGATGTGCATTCCAGGACTTGGGTCAGAGGAGGGTGTAAGGAAGCTGGCCTCCTTCTATTGTGGGGGGTGGGGGCAGAGCAGAGGAAGAGGGAGTCACAGGAGGCTGAGCTAGTCATGCTCTGAGTCCCATCCTTTTGTGTGTCCCCACAGCCTGTCCCCATTGCCTGCTTAAGCAAACCTACTTTTCTGGATAGGAACCGTTCCTTTGCCTGCACACATCCATATAACATCATTTATTATTCTGTGCACATGTATTCCAAATGCAGATGCTTTTTACTGAGTACCTTATTACATAGTCTCACCTGTGTCATCCATGTAACTATATTTTAAAGACCTATTTATGTGTAAATATAAGCATTCACTATTTTAAATACTCTTGCACAGTAAAAATTCATTGTGTTTATTTTATTAAATATATATCACCACATATCCCCTTTTGTGTCAAATGTTAAAAAAGGTTATAGCTAATATAAGAAAAACTATATGCAATAGGTACAATGACTATATACACTATATACAAGCAATAATTATATCCATGATGTCCAGACCAGAAACAACTGACAAATTCAAAGAAAATATTCCATTATTTATCCTATTTTGGTAAGTCCAAAGGATTGTACCTAACTTACTTTCTATCTAACTTATATTACTAACTAAAATCTATCTTTTGATGCCTCTCAAACTTATACACTTTAACCTCTTAATGCGTTTCTTTTTTAAAACTCACTAGAAAACTATAACTATCTCATCTTCAACTCCCTTAGAGACCCAAGAAAGAAATGATATTTCTGAGAGGAATTGTTTCCCCTCTCAGAGACAAGGAACAGTAATCACTGTGAAGGCATAGATTTACTGTTACAAAACTTTATCTCAGGAAAAGACCATTTAATGCCTGAGGACAGGGCCCATGTCTAAGAAGAATTTAGGAAAAGTCTCAGGAACATGCCTTTTAGCCAGTAGATTCAAAACTTGGGTTCACGCCCAAAGTTTAACCAATAATTTCCAAGAATTACTCTACACCATATTCCTTTACTCAATCCTGAAATGTCAACATATATAACACCCCACTGTGCATTTTTTTTTCTTTGAAAAACCTTCTCACCCCGAGCTCAGGGCCGAATTTCTTTTGCTGCATCAGAACATAGGGTTTTGAGCTAAGTTTCCTTCAAACCTGTCTAAAAGAATAAATTGGCCTTCAAGTGTTTGCACTGGAATACAGCTCCCTGGTGGTCTTTGGGGGTCCCTTGACATGGGTACAACAATCACAGGAGGAAGAACTTGGGTCCCAGTGACAGCATAGGTCCTGATGAAAAGTTCACTGTCAGCTTGACTGGAAACACACTCCCAGGTGTAGTCAGTGGTTTCTATCCCACCAGAAACTCTCCAATACCCAGCAGCTGCTTCCCAAATAATTGACTTGGAGGCTTAATTTTAATAACTGCTGCACCAGTGGTTCAGGCTTATTATTATCTAGCTCTTACACTTAAATTAACTCATAGTTCTTACCTATATCTAGCCATGTGGCTTACCACTGCAGCATTCTCATCTTGCTTCCTCTGAATTTGGCTGGCATCTGCTGATCTGCCTTTCCTCTTCCCAAAGTCCTCCTAGTCTGGTTGCCCCACCTCTACTTCCTGCCTGGCCAACTGGCATTTTATCAAACCAATACAAGTAACAAATCTTTACAATGTACAAGAGCATTATCCCACACCTGGGCATGCCTATGAGGACATTCCAGAGAGGGTTAGCTGAGGAGGGGAAGAGCCACCCTGGATGTGGAGATCTGGACCTAAGAGTGGAATGGAATCCCTGTTATTCCCCATTCTGTGTGGGGAGTCCCAGCTGCAGGATCTAACACGTGCCTTCCCCGCCATAATAGACACTACACTCTCAAACTCCCTCCCTCTAAGTTGCTTTGTGTTGTTGGGTATTTTGTCAAAGGTGAGAAGGGTAACTAATCTACCCACTCTACCCCCATAGCTGACCAAATCAATGTATTAGATAACCACAAAGGTCCTTGTGGTGGCATGAATGAAAATGCCTTCCCCCTAGGAAATGGTACTCTTAGGAGGTATGGCCTTGTTGGAGGGGGCAGGCTCTGGAGTTTTAAATGCTCAAGCTAGGGCTGGAGAGCTGGTTCAGCCATTAAAGGCTAGGCTCACAACCAAAAATATAAATGCTCAAGCTAGTGTCTCTTTCTCACCCTGCTTCCTATCCATCCAGACGTGGACCTCTCAGCTACCTCTCCAGCACCAAGTCTGCCTGTCTGCCACCATGCTTCCCACCATGATGATAGTGGACTAAACCTCTGAACCTGTAAGCCAACTCCAGCTAAATGTTTTTCTTTAGAAGAGTTGTTGTGGTCATGGTGTTTCTTCACAGTAATAAAATCCTAACTGTAGTGGGATTATGTTACATTGTAAATAATTGTCCTGCCTACTAGTTTAATAAAAAAAACTCTGACTGGCCAAAGACAGGAAGTGTGAGTGGGGCTACCCGTCTAAGAAAACTCTGGGAACAGGAAAAGCAGAGAAGAGATGCCAGAGAAACACTATGGAGACACCACAATGAGATACCAGCAGATACAGAACAAAGAAGTTGAAATGCTGCCTTAAGAAAAGGTACCAAGCCGCATGGCTGAACAAGTTGGATTAGTTTAAGAACAAGAGCTAGCTAGCAATATGCCAGAGCCAAAGGCTGATCAGCATAAAAGTAATACAAGTGTCTGTGTGTTTCTGTGGGACCGCAGGACTGTGAGTCTGTGAGTCTGTGGGTCAGGACCTAAGGCAACACAGGCCAGAAACTTCATACTACACCTGACTAAGACAGCCATGGTCTCAACTCAGGAGCAAGGCTAGGAAATGATAGTCCATGGGCTACATTAAGCCCACACATGTCATCATGCCATTTAGTCTCTCTGTCTCTCTCTCTCTCTCTCTCTCTCTCTCTCTGTCTCTCTCTCTCTCTCTCTCTCTCTCTCTCTCTCTCTCCTGTGCCTGTATATACAAAGCCTGACAGATGGCTTTGTGGGTAAAGATGTCTGCTACCGAGCCTAATTCCTGGGCCCACATGGTAGAAGGAGAGCACTGTCTCCCAAAAGCTGTTCTTTGACCTCCACATAAACATGATGGCGTATACACACACACACACACACACACACACACACACACACACACACACACAGACAAATCTTATTTAAGGACTAAAAACAGTTACACAAATGGAGAACTCCACACAAAATGGGAGTCGCTTTAAGTGCTTTCATATATCCGACTAGTCAGATCTCAGAACAATTCCACACAGTCAGCAGTAGTATGATTTTATAGCTAAAGTGGGCATAAAGAAGTAGAAATTAGCACGTGTCAAAAGCTACACAGGTGTAACTCATTGCAGGGACTCTGATCCCTCTGGCCTCTATGAGACATGCACTCAAGTGCACATGTCCACATGTGGACTCACACACAATCACAGAGGGGACTAAAACAATAAAAATAAATTCTAAAAAACAAAACAAAAAACCCCTCATGGCTAAGAGGTGGTGAAACTTGGATTTTTAATGCAGTTCAAAGCACCAGTGAATGTTGGCTAGCTGCACTGGAGCTGATAATTTTATAATTTTCACTTCAGTTATCTGGCATCTCAGATCCTCTTGAAGAATCAGGTTTTTGTAAGCTCCAGACCATTGGGGCGTGTTTTCATGGACTTGGTCTAACATTGTTTACCTTAGGTGAGCCACAGGCTCTCTCCTTCGACGCCCCCCACTCCCGACTTCCACAAAGCCTGTGTGTCTCCCTTCCTTCCCCTCCCGGCCCTCTCTAGGATGGAGCCCTCAGGACATGGAGATGAGATGGGACAGATGGCACACGGGAAGGAAAATGATACTGTATCTAGAATTATCAGACACAGCCAGTGCCAAAACCAGGCCTCAGAACCCAGGCATCCAATGACCTAACCAATGCCAGCCTGCCTCAGGCACTTGAGAGCTCTTGTCTTCTCCTGGAGCTTTTTATGCCTCTAGGTCCTGTCAGCCATGACAGCCCTTTATGCTAAACCCAATCTTTGCTGTAGCCCTCATCATATAACATTTAAAAAAAAAAAAAGATTCTAACTTGGTTCTCAGTGGTTTCCAGTGAACCCTAGAAACTTCTTTACCATATGTAAATAAATGCATGTGCTTGAGAAGTTAACTTCACAGCATTTGAAAAATCTAAATGAAGGTGCTGAAGAGATGGCTCAGCGGTTAAGAGCACTGACTGTTCTTCCGGAGGACTTGAGTTCAGTTCCCAGCACCCATATGGCAGCTCACAGCTGTCTGTAGTTCCAGTTCCAGGCAAACACCAAGACAAATAATTAAATAAATAAAGTAAAAAAAAAATCTAAATGAAAGGACATAAAAAATGAGTTTCCAGAAAGTTTCTTTCTGCACTTCATAAATCATGCTCCAGACAGCTAGAGGGACAGACGTGTTGAGCCACATCTCATCTTGGGACTTATGGCCATTCAGCTCTACTTAGTCACAAATAACCTTCCTCATTAATTAGCTTTATAAAATTCATATTCTTTATATTTATAACTAACTTAAACACCCAAGCACTTTCTAAAACCAGAGAGGATAACAATGTTTTTGTTTAAGTACAGCCATACATCTCAGAATGAGAACTGTAGAGTAGCTAGGTTGAGACTCAGAATTCTAAAAGTGGCAGAAAACCAGAGAGAAACTGAATCTACCTATTCTCTCTTTCAGTTCTGAGAGGTGGATAAATGTAGAGGGAGGACTTTCTTCTATCTCATCTGTTGCTCATAATTAAAATGCTTGACTCTGCATTTTCTTTTCATCTTTATTTATTCATATATTTTGAGATACAGCCTCATATAGTGCAGGCTACTCTCTCAAACCAATGCAGTCTTATAGAGGACAATCTTGAACTAACTGTGACTCCTGAACCTCTTGCCTCCATTCCCTGAATGCTGCAATTATAGACATGTACCAGCACGGCTGGCTTCTAGGGTTCTGGGACTGAACCCAAAGCTTCATACCAGGTCACTCTGCAAACTGAATTTTAACTCTCCACATTTGCTTAAGCCCACAGATAATCTTGCTTGACCAATAACATAAAACTAGAAACATTCCCCTCCCCCCTCCGAATGTTTGCTATTTTCACAGACATTAGTATATGGTATATTGACCTTTATCCTAAAGAAATGAAGGTATATATCCTTCCAAAAACATGTACATAAAGGTTTGTGGCAACTTTGTGTGTAATAGAAAAAAACTGACACTAGCTTGGATATCTTCAAGGGAATAAAGTAACAAACTGTAGTACATACATACCACAGAACACACTCCTTCCTCAGCAACCAGATGAACAAATAACTCACATGCACAACTTGGATGGTTCTCACAAGCTTTATGGGTGAGAAGGAGCTAATATCAAAAGAGCATGACCTATGTTTTTCTAATTTGCTGTCATTATGTGTTTTTATTTATTTATCATATTCCCTGGACATGGAGATGCAGGCTCTTGTGTACTGGAAACCCACATCCAGTCCTCTGGAAGAACATCGAGTACTCTTAATTGCTGAGCCATCTCTCTAGCCCCTAGTTAACATTCTTAAAATGCTCAAAATTACAGAACTGAAGAACAGATTCCTGGTTGGCTTAAGGAAGAAAGGCTGACAATGAGGGTCCCACAGTTGTTCCCGTGTAGTTGTTTGATGTAAAATGTACCCCATTTTAAAAGCTGGTGGGGCTGCTTTTAGAGGTTATGGAACTTTAGGGGATGTGAAGCTTCTCCAGCCTTCAGGGTAAAACTCCTGCCCTGCTTCCTATCCATTTGTGCTTCTGATTGCCCACGATGTGCATAAGCCATTCCAAAAGTTCTTATCTCTGTGGATGAAGCTGCTTGGGCTGCCCACTCCCCTGACTGGCATAGACCGATACCTCCCCAAATGATGAGCCAGAGCCAGTCTGCTTGTTTCGGTAGGTTCTTCTTCCACAGTGATGAGAACGGTATAATACTGTGGTCATAAAGTAGTTTGGTATCTTGTAGTACACATATGAAAATTCTATAGAAGTAAGAGCTGATGAAATGCAGAGAGTTTGTCTAGCCACTATGTTGTTCCAAGGTCACTTTGCTGGTTTAGTGGTAGGCTGTAGTCATTGGAAGCGACTGGGGAAGGAAGGCTATATGAGATCTTGGACACTTGCAACCTCTCCTGAGCCAACATTTATTTCAAGGCATATAGGTTTGAAATGAGGAGGGGAGTGTTAAGACTTCCCAAGCAGGTATGGCTCAGCACGTAAGAGCACTGGCAGCTCTTCCAGAGGTCCTGAGTTCAATTCCCAATAACCACATGGTGGCTCACAGCCACTTGTAATGAGCTCTGGTGCCCTCTTCTGGCATGCAGGGACACATGCAGCCAGAACACAGAGTACATAATAAATTTTAAAGATCTTTAAAAAAAAAAAAAAACCACAAAACTTCCCAGGCATTCATAATTGCTCACATGTATACAGAGCACACTGTGTTCTATGTGTGGCTAGTTCCAAGAGTCCTCACGGGCCTACAAACCTGATTCTTTAATGTGTCCCCATTTCGTAGTAAGAAAACAATAGCCCAGGGAGCTGAGTGTGGTGGCGCACCTCTAACCCTGTGCTCTGGAGGCTGAGACGGAAGATCCACCAGCTTAAGGCTAGCCTAGGGTACATATTGAGCAACTAGCCTTTCTCATTCTAGGCTTGCGGCTTCATTCATTACATCGAAGCATGTCTTGGCCAGCTAAAATTCACTCTCAAGCAAGGGGGAAATAAAATTCCTTTTTCTGCCCCACAAATCTTTCAAAGTAGTAACTGCTTTCCCATGACCGGAAGCAATTCCCACCAAAGGGTCTGCTTGACCAGAGCCTCCAACTGGAGAGCTAAAGACTCCAGCATCTCAGACACCTTCAGCTGAAGCACCCGGAACATCTGTTGAAAGAGCTCGCTTCTCCCCAAGAGTGTGCTGAAGGCAGGAGCTCAGAGGCCTGGGCTAGGACGGCTTCCCTAGTAGACACTGTGTACCATTGTTTCCAGGGACTTTAAACTACTTTTTCTGGGGGCTGTGGCAAAAATCAAACCAGAAAGGCTGTGTCCTTTGGGGAGCGGGGAATCCAGCACTGATTCTTTTACTCTATTGCAATAGTAAGGGCACAAGGTACACTGAGAAAGGCATCTCCTAGCAGCAGGGACCTTCTCGGGTCCAGCCCAGAGGATCCAGACTTCCCTGGTCAGCAGCTGCATGATCCCCAGCGACACCGCACTTACCGCCCACAGTTCCCATACTCCTGCCGCAGCCTCATAGCCAAAGTTGTGGGCTGGAGCCGCTGCCCACGCTCCGCCATGGCACTGCTGGCTGCAGGGTCACGGGTGGCATGTTACCGGGCTTGGCTTCCCAGGTTGCTAGGAGACCAGCACAGCCCTGCTCTGCCCGGACCTGCCCAGTTTGCCCTGTAACAACCAAGGTGCCCAGTAGGACCAGGGGCTGAGCGGACATTCTCCTGTGTGCAGCTGACCTGAGGGGAAAGATTCAGGCCTCTATTTAGTCAGATTTTCCTGATGGAAAGGTGCGTTCATCTCTTACTGAGAAATTTACTGGAGACTGGAGGACTTTCTGTTCGTTGGTTTTAAAATAAATGCTTACTGCAGAGAAGCTACGAAGCAGTTAAGAGAGAAGAGGAAACGAGGGGGAAAAGGGAGGGAGGGAAGGA